>JAWWEN010023001.1:0-18157 GCA_035582955.1 Sycophila texana | reverse complement strand
TTCGTTAGCAGGACCACCCTCGATATTTACAAAATCTATAATAACTATTTTTGCAGTCGAGGCTCCCTATTCTAATCGATTTTATTCGATTACTCATAAATACTCGAGTAAATTTTATTAGATTAGGGAGCCTCGATTGCCAAAATTGTTATTAAAGATTTTGTAAGTTTCGAGGGTGGTCCTGCTAACGAAAATCAGCAGTTTCAACACCTTTGCACGGTTTCCGAGCGATCATATTTTATCAGAAAGTTGGCTTTTTTTATGAGTAATCGAATAAAATTGATTAGAATAGGGAGAAGGAGCCTCGATTGCAAAAATTATTATTGGTGATGGCACCTTTCCCAACTCGGGCTCCGAGATGGCACCTTTTCTAACCGGATTCCGAGGTGGCACCTTCTTGCTCCAGACCGACGTTGTGTCCAGACAAATTCCCAGGATCGTGACTAGACTAGTATAAATTGCTGGATAGTATTGGAATCAATCCTATAGATACAGCAAAAATTTCTATGTATTTTTGGCAAATTTTACTGTAGAATATGGAGGTAATATTTATCTCTCAGATGAGAGTTCAGCCTATGATAACATTTCCAGACAGAAAGTGATATTTACAAACTTTTTTTTCAATGTATGTCTAACTCTGAGGAAGACGTTAATCATTGCAGTAGAGAGATGTTAAAAATTAAATTCATAACGTAAAAATAATTAAATTCGATATTTATATTGCAGAATGTATGTGAATGGAGCTGAACTTTCCCCAACGTACTGGATAATTTTTGTCGCTCAGTCGTTTATTTTACCAATAGCATTAATAATCGCTCTTGCTGTAGACACAGCGGCGCCTTTCATCATTATGTTCGAATGTGGCTTTTTAAGAATCTTACAAGAACGATTTCTTAGCATTAATAAAAAAAGTGTTCGTTCTCAGGATGGAGATGACGATGACTATAAAAAAATCGTCGAATATTCAAAATTTCATCAAAATATTTTAAGGTATGGTATAATTGCAAATACAATATGGAAATTTTATTCACATATAAAGTAGGCAAAGACAAAATAATTTTTTTATTAATAGATTATGCGAGAAAATAAAGAAATTCGCGGAGGCCTTATTTTTAGTACAAGTTTTAAGCTCAGGATACAATTTGTCACTTTCTGGAATAAAACTCATTAGCGTGAGTAATTGTTAAAGTTGCATAGTAAACAAAAATATTGAATATGATTTTTTATAATCTAGAATGACCCTGATAGATACAAGTTTATACCAACTTTTGCGATATGTTTCATTCAACTATTTGTGGTTCAGTGGACTCCGGATTTTCTGCTGGAGGAAGTAAGCCATATTTTTTATTTAAATGTTTAAAATATATTTTAGCCTTTTTAACAGGAGGAATAATTTTTATCATATATAGAGCGAGGCTGTGGCAACTGCCGCATACTTTGCCTTTTTGTCTACTATGCATCCACGTACTAGTAAACTTCTGCTGATAATAATGCAGAGAGCTCGACGATCAGAACAGATAGTCGCTGGTGGAATTGTTAAAATGTCTATCGAATCTTTCGGTAAAGTGAGTAGTGTCCGTGTTAAGAATCCAAATAAAGCAATGAAAGGGATCTCAAGAAAAACATGATCGATACACTCCCTAATCATAATTTTTTTTCAGATGATGACCAGTGCATTGTCGTTTTTTACAATGTTGAGAACATTTGAACAAAGTTAAATGTTTCTTTGTATATTATTCCGTCGTTCATCGAATAAACAATTTTGTTAGACAATATAATGAAAGTTGAAAAAACGATCAAAAAACAGATAGTCAATAAGGAATCCGCAATTATACTCCCTATATTTGATAATTTTTGTTTCAAATTATTTAAAATATTATTATTATAGAATTACACTATTTTTGCGTTAGATGTTTGATTCAATATTTTTATGCTTAACTATAATTAAAAATGTATTTTAAAAAAATTAATGTTAAATATTGTATTTTTGTGAAACATCCTTCTACACAAAAAGTCTGTCGGTATCAAATTTTATTCTATTTTATGTCTGCTTCATTGTGATCTTTACACGTGGACTCGTTTGTCACTGTCAATTCCTTTTTTAGATGCGAATGTAGAATTTGTTGTTTCATTTATTCTCCAGTAATATTTTTCATTTATTCTTTGCGGATATTATTGTAGGGATAGCATAAACATGTGTGAACATGTTAGTAAGTTGATTACTGTGTAAATGTACAACTGGATTTACCATATGCAACACTCTTCGAAAAATAATAGTTAAATCGTGTTTCAGGTGCAATGAATGAACACAACAAAATCTGCTTATAAGTGTATTGCAAGTTAAGAAATAATACTAGCTTATTAGTCGGAGACTTCCAAACTAGACGATAAACTCCATATGATAAGAAAATACTGTTTATTGTTTATAAACACTGTTTAATTAAAATTACATGAAATATTAAGAAATTTCCATTTTGCAATATTTATGAGGCAATAATACATTTTTTAAAGTGATATGATGATGTCAAGGCAAGTGACAAGTAATCGTAAATGTAAGAGAATAAGATATGAGTCAAAGAGTCGGAAAAAGTTATCACTAGAGTGATAGAAGGAGACAATCTTCGGTTAACCTAAGGAGTTTCAATAAAGCAGACTGCTTTTTAGTATCGAATTAATTTAAGTGAAATATTGACGTGTAAAGTTTACGTGAATTGTGTTCGTATTTATAGCGTACTAATTGTTTTAAAAAAGTACTCTGATGATTACCAAACGTTTTTGGTATTTGACAAGCTTGTGAAGTAATTAACATTAATTAGTTAGCTGTGAGTAAAAGGCTGGTTTACTTCTATTTATAATTTGTGTAAAATAAGACTGACTCTTCTTCGATTAATAATTATTATTTATAAATTCTCTGCTATTCTTTTGAAAAGAGTATCGAGTTTGTTTGGATGAATATTCAAAAGTGTGTTCTGCAAATTATTATAAAGAGTGAAGTGAATAAATTTAATAATTTATCTGTTTTCAGAGCTGTTAATTTAAACCTAAAACAACAAAATGCCAAACGCTCTACAGATCTTTTCACCCTTCTTGATGATACTTTTGGTTTTGAATGCAACTAAAGGGTTTTTCACAAGTGATCGCACCTTTTTTACAAGAAATACACGTTTTCGACCAATGACCACTTGGACTTATGAATACGTATATGCTACATTCCCGGATTATCCTGAACATAAGATCAAGATCGAAGGAGACATTGGTAAAAAGCCATGTGTGATCAACTTCCCTCTCATGAGGGAAGTCGTGCAACCACTCCAAATGGACAGTTTGGCAAACGGCAAGCTGGTGCTGACCTTCCTGGCCTTATCTACGGACCCTAACTATCACTATTACGTGCTCAATGAAGTTATCGAGGCAGAGAAATGTGAATCAATCGAAGTGAAGACGAAGATCAACGTGACGAGTATCTTCGACTGGGATTTAATAAAAGTGTTGCCTGGTGAAGCGGAGTTCGATTTGTTTCTCAGGAAACATGATCTGTGTGAAAAGAATAAGGGATGTAAGCTTACGTTTAAGGATACTGGAGCATTAGTGAATGCCGCAGAGTTCGATGTACACGAAAATATAACTAAGTGGTCGATTAATTCAGTCGACGATTATGACTTTTCCAAAGGATATTTTTACTCGGTGTTCACTCATAATGAGACGAAACTCATGAAGATGAATCAGAACTTTCAGGTAAAAGTTTACAATATTATTTGTATAAAAACATTCAGCTGCGCAGTTTATTAATCATCTGGATTTATTCAACTAGGATGTCAGACAAAGCTAATTTATTTTATTCCATGACTATTTTTGTATTAAATATATAACTTTCAAATCATCTTAATTTGGCAGTGAATAGTAAATCCAAGTGAATTTTCAACTGAGAATCAAGCTATTTATCCGGTTAAATATTTATTGACTAATCATACTGAACATTTTAGGTTGAGGCCGAGATCACAACGGATAAAACCTTTCTGCATTCGGATCACAATGGCATTTTAAGTCGATGCAGAGGTGTGTCGGCTCAGATGATCGAATGCGAGACGATGGATACAGAGCTGAGGGTTGAGGGTTCAAGAACGACGATCAACGCTTTCATGTACAAGGATTACATGAGGCGGGCCAGGATGTTCAACCTGCCGGATGGTCGGGTGTTGATTATCTTCGTGTTACAGTTGTACGATGAGCCTGAAGAGACTGGATTTTCTTCCTACCTACTGATGATCGACCAATTCGGCCGCGTTGTTGGGCCGAAAAAGTTTCAGCAGGAGATTTGCAAGGACATAGCCGATGTATCCATGTTTGCAGTCAAGGAAAGTACTTACTGCTTTAGTATATCTTGTCGTTACAGTGTATGGACCAAATGCATGTTGTATGATTTACGATGATATGCATGTTACCTAACTGCAGAATGAGACTAAATGTATTATAACATTTTTTAAATATTTTCAAATATATCGCATCACTGGTGTTTGAAATTATTTGTAAAATAAAATTCAAAAGAGGTATTTACTTAATAAACATTTGGAATAAATATGAAAACAATAGAAATAAATTGAGTTGAATGCTTATATAAATTACTAAAAATTTTGTAATAAGTATATTATTTAATTTAAGAAAAAAAAACGAATAAAGTTATTACGACTAAGTACTTACTTACACTTGTATTATCACGCGAAGAATAAAATTACATTTGTTTTTATATAAACAACGTAACAAATTTAAATTAAAAAAAAGGGCATATATATGATCGAATATATTTCCTTCTACGTTAATATATACGAAAAAGGAAAAAATCATTTTTGTAATAAATGACAGCTTAGTGACTTCGTAATTATCGTAATTATTGAGTTTTTGAATTGTTTTTATAGCTTATATTTCTCTTTATGGCCAATGCGATAATTTGTCGTTCGCGTGTACTTCCCATAGCTTTCAGTAGTTTTTAACGCAAATGAGAGAAATGAACAAAGTTAAATTAAATAGAAAAATTTAGAAGAAATATATTTACAAAGAATGTTATATTGCTATTTTTGTGAAACAAATAACAAATCTTACTGTATGGAATATATGATAAAATGAAACTTTATACTCTTGCAATTTTGTTTTTATACGACGACTAATATGTCGCAAATAATATGTCGCTGTTTCTTTCATTCGACGAACGCAATCATACTTAATTAATACGAAAATTACGTGTACAGCTACAATGTACTTTCCTACCTTTGTTCTTCTGAACTTTATCCTCTAACAATTGTTTTCTTTGTTCTGTGCGACTAATTTTTTGTGCCTTGTATAAAAAATTAATATGGCCGCAGCTGTATATTAGGATATTATTTTACCTACTTTTCGAAAAAAATACCTCATGTTTCTGTAACTTCGCAAAGAATGAGCAGAAAAAATACTAGATATGCTTATTTTATTGTAATGAATCAATTTTTTAATTTTTTTTTTATTGGAGTTTGAAAATTCTGTGTCATCTAAGTTTTTTTATGATTTATTTCGCACTATTTTGTACGACTTGTCTTTTTCGAAAATTGTGTCCAGTAAAATTTTGTGAATAATATCAATATAAATCTGACAAAAGTTGGTGTAGCTTAAAAAACGTTCTAACTGAACGATGATTCCCAAAACATGCTATCTCAAAGCTCAGGTAGGGATAAATGGATAAATAGTAGTTTTCTGGTCCCTTAATTAAAGCAGACGACGCAAAATATTGATTGACCGTAACTACAAAATGAAATCACTGTTAAAAAGAAAGAATATTTAAAAATTTTCTCTGCCTTATTTAATGTTCGCACCGAGACAATAATTGGCTCGATTGTATTAGCACTTTTATCAAGTGGCTAGCTCAGTTACCACCTTTGCCAAGCTTTATGAAAACATACCGATACATAATGCATTACACTTTTATTTTTTTTTCCCAGTCTTTTTTTTGTTGTTTACTACGTCACACTGCACAATGCATATACTCTTTTTTACTTTCGCAGGTGTATACACGTGTATCATGTGTATCTATATCTTTTAACGTATACGTTAAAAGTAAGTGTAATAGTAGTGCATACGTGAGTGACGGTGGTCGGGTGAAGCGCCGGCGCAGTTGGGCACTTGTGTTGCATTTGTGTAAGATGCTGTGCCAGTGCCGGGGGGACAGGCACTCCGCAGCACTCGCTTGCGGCATTAGTTCTTAGAAATACAGTGCGCTGGCGCTGGTCGCCAAGATGGCGGCCACTGGCCGCCGCTTTGTCTCAGCTGTGATCTGATTTTTCTCAATCGTGGTATTTACTAAGTCGGCGTAAAGTTGTAAGTCGAAACAATTGCAGCATATGGCATAGCTGGAGAAACCTTGTTCTCGGTTCTCACTTTGGTGTTCTAATTTCCCAGAACTGTGCTCGTCAGCTGACTGAATCGGCCCTCTCTCTTGCTCTACCGGTTCGGATAGTAAGGGTCTACGTCGCTGTCTACCGCATGCCTGTCAGTGGCGTTAAAATAGTAAATCGAAATTTGAGATAGACTATTTATTAGGAAAGTGTGTCACAAAATAAATAACAGGTTTTAATAATTTCAGGTTGATATTTGAATGAATTTTGGCTTAGCTCGATGACATCTAATGATACACATTCTACTGAAAATATCACTGATGGTATGTTTTACCTTTTAATACTCTTAAAATAATGAAGAAAAAAAATTGATCTTGCTTGTAGTATATTTTGAAACAGTTTTCGAGATTTTGGTACTACCTTGTTTTCAATCAATTTTTTTATTCCATTAAGAAGATTTATTAGTACGTAAATAGTCATAATAATAGCGACTATAAAGTAACAATGTAACATGCTTGAAACATTGCTGTTTACATACGAACAAAAACAAAACGACTCTCGCTGTCTTACTCGCAGGTCTGAGCGCGACATAACCTATCGGCTACTATCAATTTTATTCATAATGAGTTTGAATTGGTCCAGTTACTGCTTTTTATTTATTTATTAGTAATAATATACTGATAGTATTGCCCTAAAAATATACAAATATAATAACATTTTAATGATTAAAATATAACAAGTATAAAATCTAATAGAGTACCACGGTTTATAAAAATAAAAAATTTTGCCATCATAGACATAATTAGCAATAGTATATATAACAATGAAGGATTTATTATTAATAATAAATAATTTTAAAGCAAATATAATCTAAGCAAATAGACGAGATAAATGTCCCAATATAATAAAAGAACTTCTTAAAAATAAAAACATCCAAATTTTATGACCTTCACTTGTTTAGGCTCTATACACCACTAATGGTTTTGTCATGTAGAATACATCAGAAAGACATTTATAAGACAAAAAAAAGTAATAAAATAAAATTATTTTTTAATTTAATTTGTTATTCCATTAACATTAATGTTATTTTCCTTTTTTAAATCGTAATTATTTGATACAAAACTTCATTAATTTTGTTAACAAATTTCAATTTACATTTTTGAGTATTATTCTTTCTTTGTATATTTATAATTGTTTTATTATTGCAATTTATAAATTATTCTATTTTTTTATTCAGGGCTCACGAGTGAAGCAGCCGAACAGGTGAATAAAGGTCTCGACGTGAAATGCAAAATGAATCCCGAGTGTACGAATGTAAAAAAAAATACTCATAACAATGGCCCAAAACAATCAGTATTGAAGAGAAAAATTGGTGTAGGGTGTAATTCTTGTCGTTTCAAATGTTCAAGTCGAATTTCATTTAAGGAAAGACAGCATATTTTTGAAGAGTTCTGGCGAATTGGAAACCACACTCAACAATGGGATTACTTGGACAAATTAATTTCTATTATTCACCATAAAAACGAACCAAACGAGCCTCAAAAACAAAGAACCATAGCGCGCCAATATTTCTTGGTAGTAGAAACAAACAGAATAAAAGTCTGTCAAACTATGTTTTTATCGACTTTTGGTAATATTAATTCATTTTTATTTATAAATTTTAACATGTACTGTCTATGTAAAATTCGGAAGCGACCATAATAATATTGGAAAGCAAATTCGGAAAAACACAGAAAAGAAAAATGATTATTTTACATTGGATTTACGCTTTTTAAATGTTAACTTTCCGAATATTAATGGTACCGAATTTCTTTATAAGCTAAAAAATTTACAAATGTTTCAAATGTTATATTTAATGTTAAATGTTATTTTTTAGGAATAAGCACTAAATGGTTAGAAAGTATCCAAAGGAAAAAAAAATTAAACGGTCAGATTATTGAAGATAGGCGAGGTAAACATTCTAATAGACCTAAAAGAATCAAGGCTGAAGCAATAAATAACGCTGAACCGCATGAAAAAGACGATTCGCATTATTTCACATCGTCTGCGGAAAGTACACACCTGTCTAGTGATTTTGATATAAACAAAATAAAAAAAGAATATGCGGAAGTTGAGAGTATGTCAAAACTTGAAACAGAATCGAAGCATTATAATAACGCACTTTACAATAATGATGATTCATCATTTTATGATACAAAAAATGACGAATGTGATCAGTGTTCAGCCTTTGACAATTTAACAAACGAAGAAAAATTGTTAATGAAAAAAGAGCAAGATCAACATCTACGAAACGCAAACTTTGTCAGATATTTTATGAAGCAAGATACAGAGGCTGCAACGAAAAATCCTGAAATATGTTGCGTATCTTTTGATTTACAAAAAATTTTAAATGCTCCTTATGCTGCATCGTCTTCGTTCGATTGTAATAGAAAAATTTCTATTTACAACTTTAGCATTTTTAATTTATCTACGCATGAAGGCAAATGTTTTATTTGGAACGAGACAATTGGAAAGCGCGGAGCTAACGAAGTTGCTAGCTGCCTGTGGACATTTATTCAGGAGCAAGTAGAAAATAATTGCAAAGAATTTCACTTTTATAGCGACAGTTGTGGAGGTTTAAATCGCAATTGTATTTTATACACTATGTATATGAAAGCGGCGCTAAATTTTCATGTTACAATCAAGCACAGGTATGCATTTATGTATTAATTATTATTTATGCTAATATGTATATGTCTAAATATCTAAATATCTAATAATAAATTTTAGATATCTTGTAAAAGGGCATACCCGAATAGATGGTGACTGTATCCATTCAATAATTGAAGTTGCTGTAAAAGATCAAGCCTTGCGAACACAAGATCAATGGTGCAACGTTATAAGATCAGCGAAAATGGACGATTTGAACTATCAAGTATATCAAATGGAGCAATTTGAAATTTTCAATTTCTCTAAGCTGGTTCCTAAAAAACAGTGGAAAAATGTTCCAATATCTAAAATTTCTGGTATAGAAGTTAATTATAACGCCGTTGCTTATGAACAAGATTATAGTGAAGAAATATTAAAACTGAACAGTATATTTAAAGACGAAGAATTGAAACAATGTTATGATACAGAAATACAGTTGGATGAAATGATTTTAGGACACTAATAATTTGTATTAAAAATTTATGAAAGTATTTTATTTCTTGAAATTGAATAGAACTGGTATAAAAAAAAACTATGTTGTTTATTAAAAACGTATATATTATTTATAACTTCAATTAAGCGTTTTGTACTTTTAAAAATAAAGATTTTAAGTGACTAATAGAAAAATTTATTAAAACGTATAAACATGATCTATTACCTTTATCATGTATTCAGAAAAAAATTATTTAATGATTTAAATAAATGTACAAGGAAAGTGTAATAATAATACTAAACTCCTACCTTACTTTACTTATCTGATTATATTAATGACTCATTACTAAGATAGCAGCAAATTTATCTCAACTTGAAATTCGAAGTGTCAGTTCGCTATGAAGCTTCGTAATTGTATTTATGGAATTTATAGATTCAGAATTCAAGATGGAAAAAATTCGTAAATTTAATTTATAATTAATTATTTTTTCAAATTGAATCAGTTACTGAATTATTATTGTTACGTACCTTATGATTTTCAGATTTTAGTGAAAGTTGTGTGATTTGTTTGGACAATAATTCTTCACAAATTTTTAGACCTTGCCTGCATATGTGCATTTGCGATGTTTGTACTCACGAATATGTTAAAAGAACTGATAAAACTTGCCCTATGTGTCGGAAACAGTATACATCAGTAGAATTTCATGTAAGAAATGTGTCTTTATTGTCAGTGTGTTATATTGAAAAGATAACATTTGAAGATTAGAATTTTTGTGCTTTCTTAAATATTGTTTTATTATTTTTATACTAAATTTTTAACTGTATATCTATATATAGGAACGACCACCTGTAGAAGAAATAATAGAAGATGATGATTACGATGAAATGTTGGAGAAAGTATTGAAGATGAGTGAAGAAGAGGCGGTAAATAATTCATTAATTATGATAAAATAAAAAATTGGATAAATAATGCTTCTCCTATTTGCAGTCAACCTATGAGATATTGAAAAATGAAGAAGAAGAATGTTATAATCGGGCAATATTGGAAAGTCTTCAATATGTCGACGAGGATCAAGTATTTACCTATCTTAATTGTGCAAATATGATTAGAAGGCGACATATTAAAATTGCATATTAAGGTTTCCAGGCTTTCTGAAATGTTAAGGATTCTGTCAAGCTCTTCTAATAATATTAATGCAGATACTTCGAAAGGGGCTATTCCAAAAATGCCTAAACCGTCGAAATATGATCTCAGTGCTGCTTCATCAACATTGAATTTCAATAGTGAATTGCCGAAGAGTATTGGTATGGATTCGAATGATATAATGTATTCAGTGTACTCATTTTTTAATGAATATTAATTTATTTAAATCAGCGCAGATATTACAAATGATCTTACGTAAATCAAAAGGTGAAGTCAAGGCCTACCAATTTCTCAATAACTCATCTTTTCATTTCCAGCTTCAACTTCAAATACCTTTTTAGAGTTGTATGTACAGTTGAATGAAACTGCTATTATTTACTACAGTAAAAATAGGAGAAAAACATCTGAACGTGCAATGGGTAGAATGTCATTAAGTATTTTTTCTAAAGATATTTGCTTGGATACCTTAAAAAACTTTGCCGAGAATGATAGTCTCGTTTTAAAGTTGGATAATATTAACACAGTGAAGAATATTGAACATGATGATTCTGTACAGAGGTTTAGTATCATTGCACTTGTAGAAAAGAAAGACTCAATATTCTGCATGGTGGACTATTTTTGTTACAACTTTTTAAAGCCACGGGAAATGTAGTGAGAAATTTGAATGGATACTAGTTTTATTCCTGGTTCTTATTTATAGGCACTAGATGAGTATTACATTTTTTACCATTTTTTATCACGAGTAATCATCTTCCTCTTTATGTTCCTATGATGTAGATGATAAGTATTATCACTATTTACTTATTTAAGATCCACAATTTGTCTTTTTTTGTATTCAAGTGTGTCGTCCGATTAAATTGTAACCAATTTAGTCCTCCAAGCAATGTGTGCATTTTAGCCTTTCCTTTTCTATTTTTAGATTTATTTGTAAATTTGTTTATTATTAATTGAATCCTTTAAATATTTAGCCAGATTACTGCAGATAAGAAGCAAATGTATTTCGCATATGACGGATTAGTTTCGGAGTTAAAAAATTTGATAAATCAAAGTTCCTGCTCGATCTCATACAATTTCCCTATATTTAATTATAATATTAGTAGTGAAAATTATCCATTAGATACTAATTTTTGTTTCTCGGGTGGTTTAGAAAGTTCACAGCTAACGGTAAACCTTTTACAGCTTACGCTTCCAAACTTACCGAGAAACACCGTTGATCTCCGTTTTTGCGGAGACAAACAGTGAATCTCAGTTTTAGGTTCTTTAAATTTAATTATCTCATTAATTCATTATGAACTTTAATTCGTCAATCGTATAGGTAAGCTACAGATATCGTCCAGAATTCATTTATCCTGAAACACCTTTAAGGAATTTTAAACTTACCGTTAGGCTTAACAGATCCTTTGAAAATATCGTTTATTGTCTACCTACTGCTACAATAATTTCAAAAAATAATGAATTATGCTGGAGCATTGAGAAAATAGCCATGTCTAATGGTAACGGATGCCTTGAAGCAAAATATAACTTTTCTATGAAGGAATCACCGGTAGTGGCAAGGATAAACATAGAATACAACTGTCATGATGCCTCATTGTCTCGTATGAATTTAAAAGAAACGGGCATAAACACTTCACCTTATTTCCGAATTAAGGGCATCGCTCGAAGAGTCACAATAAGTAATGAAAATTAATTTTTACTCACAAAAATGTATTAAATTTTTATTTAATGTTCATATTCGTTAACGACTGTTCATTGTTATTTCAGAGCAATTCTTCATTGTCGTCGAAACTTATTGTTCAGATAAATAATTGAAAAAGTTATTATTAAATTTATTTTATGTTGTATTAAAAAATCTATTGACAATAATTATCATTTAATATAACATTTAATTATGATCTTTTTTTATTTTAATTCATATCTGTTATACTCTGTCAGTACCAGGTTAAAGTTAAAAGCTAAATATACAATACATTCAAAGTCACATCTATGTGTATAAAAATATTTTTACAAAATTTAAGAAAAAAAGGTAGATCAAAAAGTATAAAAGTTATACGCGAAAAGATATTAAATCTATTTTCATTGAAAAATTATCTGAATGTACATTTTATTCGATAATAAACGAAAGATTATCTAGAGAGATATGATCAAACTCGGTTATCTTATAAAGTTCGGGGTACGAAGTTAAAAGCAGACCAGTTTGTAACTGTAGATAGAAAAATCACAATGGATAATATACGTAATGTTAATTTTTTAAATTAAAAGTGTTTTTGATTAAATACGCAATTGTAGTGACAAAAAGTGCTTATGTGTTTCATTTCAGATTTCAATGAAGTTTGCGTCATTTGTCTAGATAGCAATTCCTCGCACATATTTAAACCCTGTTTGCATATGTGCATTTGTGACGTTTGCACTGAAAAATATGTTGAGCGAACTGATCGGACTTGTCCTATGTGCCGCAAACCATATTCATCTGTAGAATTTCACGTAATTCAATTTTTTATTAATTAAATTGCACTAGATTTTTTTTTTATCTTTGAAATACTTTACGGTATAAAGCTTTAAAAAATATTTACTGATAGTACACTGAAATCGAGAAAAGTAATTTAAATTTATAGGTTTTGTTTGCTAATATTCATTTAAGGGAGTCCACCACCTTTAATTTTCCCTTCATAAAATATTCGAAGAAAAAAAATGTTGATCATGTAACTAAATATACTTTTAATACTACAAAAATATATTAATTTTGTAACAAAATGGTCCCAGTTAGAAGTCTCTAGGTCCATTTTATCTTAAGCTATGTCAGAGTTTTAAAAATTTGGCTTTGGCGTAACCTACAGGTCCAACGGATCAATCAATTTTGATGGGGTTTGGCTACTGAAATATCTGAATAAGCTCAAAAACTGCTTAAAACTACTTAAATTTCTTAAATTTTATGAATTTATGCAGTTTTTTAGCTCATCCAGATATTTATTCTATTCTAAAAATTTTAATTCAAACAACTCTTCAGCCCATAATGACATTAATTACCAACAATTTAAGCCAAACCTCATCAAAATTGATTGATCCATTGGACGTGTGAGTTACGGCAAAGCCAAATTTTTAAAATTGACATAGCTTAAGATGAAATGGACCTAGAGACTTCTATCTGGGACCATTTTGTTATAAAATTAATATATTTGTATAGTACTAAAAGTATATTTAGTTATAAATTCAACTTTATTTTTCTTCGGATATTTTATGAAGGAAAAGTTAAAGGTGATGGACCCCCTTAAGATTGTTTGTTATAAAATAGAGATTTTTAAAAATATTGTTTCAATAAAATTATAATTTTTCTTTAATAATATAAATATTGTTTTAAATAAATTTCATACAAAATTTATCAATATATTTTTTATTATTTGCGACTATTTAGTTTATTAACAGATTTTATAATTTTTACCGATAAAGGAATCTCCACCAGTACTTCCAGATGTATCTGTAGAAAATGAAGAAAAGATAATTGCAAAAATATTGAAGCTAAGTGAAGAAGAAGCAGTTAGTATAGTTTCTAATTATTTTTAATTGAGTTTTTTGAGAAAAAGAATTTTTAGTAATCGATAATATTTTATTGAGCAGTTGAACGATGAAACATTGAAGGAAGAGGAAGAATATCAAATTAGTTATGCACTGTACGAAAGTTTACAAAGTGCAAAAGAAGAAGTGCAGGTATTTAATTTATTTGTTCAAGTAAAAAATAAAAAAATCATAAATTTTTAATAAATTTTTTTAACGATATATTTACAATATGTTAATAACAAAATAAGCAAGTGAATAATGTCAATAAAGACATACCAAAAAATCAAGATCAAGATACAGCAGCATTATCTTCGGCTAAATATTTGGCATATGTTTCAAGAGGAGCTGTCCCAAAATCTATTAAATTTCCTATAAGTAAGTACTCCCTCGTGCCATCAAGATTTACTTCAATTAAAGAAAACAAATAAGAAACGCTTTGCAATTGTAATAACTATAATACATTTAAGTTATTACAATAATTCAATTTATAATTATTATATTAATGTTTCAGCGCAAATTTCGATAAAGGAAATAACTTGTTTAGATGTATATTTTTGTTTTTGCGAGTACGCTCGCATCCACTTTCATATAAATTCAGTAGGTTTTAAAAGTAAGACTAGGCAGCACTTCTTTGGTACATTTTCGTTGTGTGTTCCAGCAACTAAATTAAATTTTGACCATTTGATGAATAAGTCTTCAGACGAAAGTTTTATTTTTATTCTTAAAAATCCTGATAATGTCATCAATTTCAATATGAGTCAATCCTTAATAAATTGGTATTTGGTTTTTTTTTTGGTACAATAAACTTTTTAAACTGAAATTATTTAAACAAATTTTTTTTTATGGTTTTAGCAAAACTTCTCATCGTAATCCTAATGATGATGAGCAGGCATGTGTGAGTCTGTACAGCGATAAAGTTATTGAAAAATTAAGAGATTTAATATCAAAAAATCCTGGTACTCGTAATTATAATTTTAATATTATAAATTATGAAATTGATATGGATCAAAGTCCTTTGGAAATTAACGTATCTCATGTTTTTTCTTCGAATAGCTTAAATCTGCAAGTAAGTTGGTTAAATGCTATATAATTTTCATTAGCTAATCGAAAATCATATTGCAGTATTAAGTTATATTAAAAATAATTTTTCAGATCAGCTACGAATATCGTGAAGAGATTTTGTCAAAAAAACCCTTAAAGAATGTTAAAATAATTGTGCACGTGAATCAATTGTTTCGTTTCATTGGTACGCCGAACCCTATAAAAATTCCAAACTCAAGTGCAATGTACTGGTACTTTGAAGAAATAGGACATACTAATGGTGTCGGTACTCTAAGCATTCGTTACGATTTTATTGACAAGACGGCGCCTGCGAGAGTGGGCCTACGTGTAGAATATGCTTGTGACGGCGCCACATTGACTGGTATGGATTTGGTTGATCTTGACATCAGTAATTCCGTACTCAATTATTCAGTGAAAGGTGTGAAGCGAAAAATCATTTCAGGTAATAAAGATATTTTTATGGAAATAAAAGTATTTTGTACGAATCCACGTGTTCGTGAATGAATTTCATCGTTGGTAACGTTAGAATAGAGATATCGTATTTTTTTTTTATAAAAACTATAATACCTACCAATTTGAAATATTCTTTCCGTGGGTAGATTTGCTGTCCAAATGTAGCGAGGACAGTAATTTCTCCGAGAGAATGATTGTCTACTCTCGTGTTGTACAAATAATTTAGTTTTTGACTCAACTGCGGTAATTTTATTGACTTTAAAAAATTGGACTCATGAAAACAAGCGGAGGACTTTTAGAAGTTAGTGTTCGTTGAAATATGTGAGACACAGAAAGTTAAATAACTAAAAAAGAAATTCATATAGAAGCGATATTATGACAAAAGCAAAGATAAAATATAAGAGGCAAATATATTTTTATACTGATGATTTTAATTTCGATAAAATGATATCATTTTTGTTGAGTTGAAAATACAATAAGGTTTGATTATGAGTCATCATCTGTATTTAATATTTTAATCATTAATAATTTTTGTTGTAGAAGAATACTTCATTATTGACGAAGAGAGACTAGGAGCCTAAATTAATGTGAAGGTATTACGGGAAGTCTTGCATTCAATCTGTTCAATTGAAATGAATACATGTAAGAATAAATTAATCATTCTTTTTAAATAATAATATCTTGTTTATTCTTGGATTCTCTCTTTAATAATAATAATAATAATAATAATAATAATTTAATAATATCGCTTTTTTGCGATTTTTCATATCTGCAGGATGTATGTATCAAGTATCCGAAAAACGTTGTAATCAGTCGATTGTCCCGACTACAACTGAACCATATGGATATGAATGCATGTATGAGTAGATCGTTTAGTACGTAACTTGTAAATGGCAATTACGTCTATCGAAAAATCAGATAAAATCTAGTTGTGCATATAAAATAAAAGCAAAGAATATATATTAAACTATTTGGCAGGCATTGGCAGGCATTGGCAGGGCCTTAATTCGGTCGAGTGTCTTAATGATAATAACTTTATTAAACACCATCAATTGTAGGTACATTTAAATTTAATTGTAAGAAATTTAATTGAACTATAAAATTTTTAGTTGAGATACGACAGATTTAAATGGCATTTACAATCTTTAACAGGCTTTTCAAAATACTTATTAGCAAATATTACAGGGGCCTTGCAATTTTCAGCAAATTTTCTTACGAGTGCTTTTTGTAAGCTTTTAAAAAAGATTACAAAGATAAAGTAGAAAACTTGCTTGCTTATTCTAATATAGAACTGTATTTTATCATTAGACGATAAGGCAGAACACAGTTCCAATTTATTATCAACCGTAAAGATCAAAAATAATTGTCCCTCTCCAATGTAGATGGTTTATAATAATTTTTTAAATTAAAATTTCACTTTAATTAATTCACCTGATCGATTAGCTTGATATTCATGAACGTCGTGACGCACGAAATTTACTCGTCAGTTATATTTCAAGATTTAACTATAAGGAACACGTGCGGAGAAAAAAAAATCTCGCGCGCTTTACGGCACTCGCTCAATCCCACGATAAGTGCTGCACTTGTCGCTTGTAATGCGACTTTATGAGGGACGCGTAAAGCAACCGTTTGAGATATTGGAGGCGCTACTCCCTCCTCCTCTTCCTCCGTCGAAGCCAACGCCACCCAACCAGTCGTCGCTCGGGGCTTTTTTCGCCTCTGTGGATTTATCGGTGATCGCCGTGCGCGCCGATAAGGGCAGAAGTGTGTTCCAGTTTATGAATATAGCGTATGATTGATGCGCCTTTTGTAAATGTTAATCTCGACGTTTTGCTACAAAATTTTCCTCTTCCGCTTTGCTGAATCTTCGTGAATTTACATGTAAATAATGCCTTGGCAGGGACATGTAAATCATTTCTTATGACGGTATATTTGCGAGGTGAGAGAAGCCCGAGGTAAACATATTGTAATAACTTTGTAATTTTAGTAAATCAGTCACATCGATACGATCATATTGATTGGTCGAAGCTGATCGAGCTACTGCTATGTAAATTTTTTATTTACGAGGGATGTATAATGAAACAATTATTACAGACATGTTAGCGATCGTTATTCTATAATGAAATTTGAATGCTCAATCATTTTTGTCCTCAAATAATAATAAATAATGCCACTCGCGGAAAAATGAGTAGACTATATTTTCATCATCGATGAATTTTTGTCAAAATCGAAGCGAACTTCGATTAGGTACCGTGACGATTTCTCTCTTGACAGCTCGTAAAATCAGGCGCATTCACATTGCCACACCGAGAAAAATTTTGGTAGTAAATTTTATACTATATTCCTTAGACAAGTGAAATATAGTAAACGGTACGTGATTTTTTGGTATATACTATTCGCTACGTGCACGTATGAAGACTCAGCGCCGCAGACGGCAAGTTGATGCACTTCAGGCTCGGTAATTAAC
>JAWWEN010022981.1:0-18161 GCA_035582955.1 Sycophila texana | reverse complement strand
AGTAGTATAGAGTTAAATAAATAATCTTTCAGAACCTGAAAATACCTGAGGTCTCATTCATATGATATCCTAAGGTTTTCAGGTTTAGAGCTTCAAAAATTAGTAAATTAAAATAGATGACCTTTCTTGAAATATGATTTTATTCGTTAAAGGTAACTATATTTAAGAGGTCGATTTTTATATATCGACGATCGCACGGAAGAAGGTTCTATTTCGTTTGCGGGTGAAGAAAGTAGGTCCTATCTCGGAAACGAGTTTCCGGCTGAAAAGATCCTATCTCGGAATTAAATTTTTTCGCAATGATTTTAAAATTCCCCTCAGCTATACTGGACTTATTCCGCTTTCTTGTCCTTAAAATCAGCCAATCCCTTTGCTCCATTTTGGTTTTTAACAGCAACTAGGAATTTTTCGTGTGCGCTGAATTTGAATGTAAGGAAAATCGTCAAAAAAAATTTCTTTCCGAGATAAGATCTTTTCAGCCGGAAAGGAGTTAGGATCTATTTTCACCCGCAAATGAAATATTAGGACCTTCTTCCGCGCGATCGTAGATATATTCATTCGCAGTGGAATGAAAAAAGATCTCTTATAACAAATTAAAAATTTTATTTTTTATTTCATAAATGCTAATGAAAAATTCTCTCCGAGTGTTTCCAAGTATAATCTAACAACCGTCGCCACGCGGGCGCAGGACTTCGAGACTTCAGTTTTTAATTAATAAATACTGTGTACTAAATATATACGTCTCCATCTACATATACGTACTTATTTGTAGTTGCAGGTCGCGGCGGGCAAAAGCGAGGAAAAAGCGCGCGGCGGCGGCGACCTCGAGGAGAGCCGCGCACGCCGTTACCTCGAGTACGTCGAACTCGTGGCGGCGGTTGCTTCATTTTTAAAGCGCGTTTTTCGCCGCCGCCTACCATATACACCGCGCATTTGGGCGTGGATTTACTGGTTTCTTTTATTGGCCAGTAGCGCGGGGTGAAATTCGCGCCGGCGCGGCTAACGAACCGCGAGCGCGAATTAGTCGGCTCCTTTGCCTTTGCGCGCGCGCGCGCGCGCGAGGAGAAATTTCTCCACGCGGGACAAGGATTGAGGAAACAGCGTGACACGAATTAGAGGTCGGTCGAATTCTTTGGTGGTGTGTGTGTGTGTATATATATATCTATACGTACACCTTGGCAGTTGGTCATTACTTTTGCCCGAGCGATTTAGCCTCGAGGGATAAACATTTACACTTCCTGCACGCGATTTTTGAATTTCAAAAGAGTGTCTTAATGGGCAATGAGGAGGTTTGTCTTCCGATCGTAAATCTTGATGGGCTCTTTGATGACGTCACTGTGAGATGAATACAGATTCTTCTGCGGGTGCGAAGATCAAATTTTTATTAGCGTCATTTGAAAAGCGCGCGACGAAATATTCGTATCTATGGTTCCTGTTTCTTCGGGCTATAAGGAAATAAGCAGTTTGACAATAATACATAGTGCTATGAAAATATGAAGAAAAATGAAGTAGATGATGAAAAAAAAATATAAAGTAGAAAATACGTGAAGAAAAATGAAGTAAAAGATGAAGAAAAAACCTGAATTAGAAGATAAAAAATAAATGAAGTAGAATGTGAAGCAAAGGTGAAGTAGAGAAAAATTTACTTATACCGGATTACGAGCAAGCGGTTTTTTCTGTTGAAGCTCGAGTGAGTTTAATTACTATTTCTGTAATTTGTTGAAGAATTAATCGTTTTTTGTAGACTCAGTGGAAACGTGTTTAGAATGCGCGGATTTGAAAACTTACCCTCGTTGGATATATATTCATTTCGAATGCACATTTATGCACACCGCAATTGCACAGTGGCCAGGGAGTTTGAATAAGCTTTTGGGCAGGTCTAATGAGTTGTTAGAAATTAGTCCTTGCACAAGGAGGCCATATGGATTTTTTTGTTTGCCTGAGCAATTTTCCGCACTCGCGCATATACGCACCGGTAGAATTTAAAGGGGAATTACAGTTTGAACTCGTTTACTAGTTCACTAGTTATGGAATAGATCAATTGAGAGACTTGCAGCTTCAACATTCGAATGAATTTTTCCAGGAAGTACAACCCACTGAAGGTCGATTATTTTCGTTCCTTTTGGTTACCTCGACAAAAAAAAATAAATAAATAAAATATATGAGTGAAATAAAAAAGAAAAAAACAATTTATATAAAACGATATTAATATGAGAGATATATTCATTTTTCGGCTTTATTCTGCAAGGTAATGGTCCTTAAATAATTTGCAGCCATTATGTCGATTGAAAAAAGAAAAAAAAATTAAAGGATTCGGCAAAGAAATTAGAGTGCATTATGTACATAACATCTCAAGTGCATCCACTAGTCGCCTCTTGACTGACAGGGCTAACACCTTTCAGACGCAAATTACATCGTGTCGAAAAATACTTACCGCACCTGAAATTACCGACGCTATTATCCTGTCCTTTTAGCCGGAAAAATATGATTCTTTTATTAAGTGGGGTAATTATTGTCAACGAAATCTGTCGACCTATTAAGCGGAAAAATTTATATAAAAATGATACTTGCCAATTTTATTTTTTATCCACAAAATTTTTGCTACTCATTTAATATAGTTTTAAAAATTTAAATACTGTTAACGACGATAAATATGTTTATTATTATAAGCGCGCTGATTAGTTCTTTAATCGAACAGTTACACAACGTTCATTAATATTATTTAATGAGTGCGGAAAGATAAGGCTAATTCTTGTTTTTTTTTTTCATGCCTGTAGCTCGTTTAAAAATACATCTAAATTTTATTTGATGCGAAGCAACTCACCGATCATTAATACCACGTACTCGACAAACACATTTCATCGTGTGCATATAAATATATATTTAGGGCAATCAGGAAGTGATCGCAATTTTTCATGCAATATAATTATTATACTATGTATACTGTAGCTATGTTAATTCTAATATTTTGAATACGTAACTTCACCATAAAGCGATTAAGAAAATATGAAGCTTCATGTGCTACTGATTTTCTCATAATTATAAATTACTTTTGTACATAAAAATATTATATAATTTCCACACTGCACAAACAAATATATATACATTTTTTTTTCACTGCACACTAGTCAAGTCTTCCGCGCTTTGCGCAGTTCAGTTATTACGCACTTCCTTTTCTTTACAAAGATGATTTGGCTGTAAAAATTAATTAAAAAAAAAAAAAAAATAATAATTTTCATCCTATGTTCTAGAAAGTAATCCATAACATGACTGTTATTTTAATGACTTTTGCGTATTCAAGATTGGAATTATTACATTGTACAGTACAGAATTAACAAAAAGTACTGCAGAATAATTAACGTAAAAATAATTTTTGTTAATGATTTTAGATGAAAGTGTACAAAAAAATCATATAAATTACTTTTTTATATTTATCATCAAATAGTTAAATAATTTTTGTAGCTGGATGTTCAGGGAAAAACTTCATTTCACCTTATACTAACTAAACACTTAACAAAAAACTAAAGATTTTCTAAAAAATATACCCTTATTATTTATTTATTTATTTATTTAAAACATTTGACGTGCTAAAGTCCATATATTACAAAATAACACAAAGTAGTATAGTAAGGGAGCGCAGTACATTTTAAAACTAATCTAATTCTATAAGGAACTAAAATTTAGTAGTATAGAAGTTCAGTGCATTTTTGAAGGCTCCTATAGCATCGATACTGGTAATATCAGCAGGAAGAATATTCCAGAATCGTTTAAGACAACTAATCGTCGAGTAATAACCAGTATTTAGGTTATTAATAATAATAAGCGCTAATTATAACAAGAGCCTAATAAATAATAATTATCAATTAATAATTGATAATGGTAATAACGATAATGATAATGATAAGGATATATTATATGTATTGACAATTGATTTGAATTTTGCTTCTAATTCACAGTTGCCGTTCCTGCAGTTCACAAAGGGCGGCATCAGAGTGAACTTCGGTGGTTACCATGCGCAGGCCGGTCTGGGTGGCCTGCTGACGGGCTCGAAGGCGGACGGCGGACTGCACGCGAGTGCCGGCACGCCCAGCGGCGCCCACGCCAGCGCCGGTCTCGGCGGCAGCCTCGACGACGGCCCAAGTGAGCGCCCCATTTTCCCTTTTTCTTCTCCGTGACGGTATTTGAAAATTGCGCAACCGCGACGTGAAAAAAAAAGAGCGAAGTTCGACGCTTTCGCTCGTTCAGACCGGGCGACCCGAGGGTAATCGCCCGTCATTTGGGGTGATAATCGCCGCGCACTTATCTAACGCCTCCTTCTTTTCGGGCAAAACGTCCAGCTGAAAATTGCCTGCGCGCGACTCATTTCGTCGCTAAGCTGCCACCGGACGAGTTTTTATTTATGGCCTACCGAGCGGCTCGTTTCGTATACGAGTGTAAGACCTGTTGTCGCGACGAAATTTCTGCGATCCAATTTAGCCCGGGGATAAGATTTGTCAATGAAATTGTCAAGCAAATTGGGTGCATGTTAAGAATTGAGCGAGTAGCGCCTTGAATATTACCGATATATGTATAAACGCTGGAAAATTTAACATCTACAGAGCGCGCATTGTATTGCAGAAAATATAATTGTAATTCCTGTGTTAAAATAAAAGTCTGGTTCAAGAAGTCTGGGACAAGTCTGCTGTAAAGGTGCCAGCGAAGTCAGACTGCGGTCACTATTCCTATACTGACTTTTAGCAAGTCTTCCGTATATATCATTTTCGAAAAAAATTCTGAGAAATTAAAAAAAATATATATTTTAAAATAAGTAAGATAAATAAGAAATAAATATTTTTTGCATTTCCCAGACTTGTTCGAGAAAAATATGAAAGTCTGGCTTTTTAGTCTTGGATTTTAAAAGTATAAAAATTTTCTATAAAACTACTACAATTAATGAAATTTCACTTTACTAAAAAAGTTATTAGAAAAATTGACACTACTCCATTGATCAATTGAACAAAAAATTTTCACTAATTTTAGTTTTATTCAAAAAGCACACCTTGAGAATTGTCTATTTTTTCAGATCAATAAAAAAATTTCCTCGTCCATATTGAATAATAGTGCTTGTATACGAATTTCCAATTAAGTCGATCTTCACACGCTCGCGACGGTAATAGCCACATACTCAATTTTTACGCGAAATTCCTCTGCGCATATATAATAATGATAATCATAAAAGTGAAAGTCACACCCACTTCGCCGAAAACTGCAATAGAAATAAAAGCACCGCCATTCATTGAATCCGATAAAATCGGGAAGCAAATGGCGTTGCGCTTGAAAATCCGCAAAGATGTCATAAGAACACCTTATTATATCCTCCAAGCCACCGAAGAAAGGCGATCGTCACGCGATGCTTTGTTCGCTCGGCGACTGGACCATCAATCGCGAGACCCGCTTAATGACTCGAACGGCGAGAGCAGTAAAATGGATGAAAAAAAAAATGAGATGAAATAAAATGTTACGACAATTGCAGTGGGCGGCCTTCACGCGCGAGCTGGTCTGGGCAACGGCGGTCCGGAGGCGGAGGCGGGCCTCGGCGGTACACTCGCAGGGCCTCGGCCGAGGGGTGAGCTTTACGCCGGCTCCTCGCCCGGGGGCTACGCTTCTGTCCTCGACAGAATCAACGGCATCGAGGGATCGGAGAAAAGCAAGAACATTCAGGTGATCGCGAGACCCAAGAAGGCTAGTGATCAGGTAATCATCCGGGTGGTGGATTTTCCATTGTGATTTTACATGCGCTGAGAAAACAGTGGGGTAACATTTAATATTTTTATATAGTAAAAATTGCTATTTGAAATATTGTGGCAGCGTGACATACGATCTGTAGTGCCTACTACTTAAAATATCTAAAAGCATTCTCTGTAAATCTGAATTAGTGAAATTTTGATGTATATAGTAATACATTGAAGGTTAAAAGTATCCCACTAATTGAATTAGTGGGATACTTTTCACTAGGAATATTCACTTAAGTTTAGTGAAATCGGAGAATTTTCACTAATTCAGATTTAGAGAGTTTAATTTGTGTAAATTTTTCATATATATCTGTGAAAATCTTACTATTTAAAATAGTGAAAAGTGTGAGTGTTCGAAATTTGTATAAAAAAATTCAAAGTCTGCAACTAAAATATGAATAGTTATTGATTAGAAAAAAAAATGGTTACAGTATTCTTTTGGTATGTTTACAGCATTTAATTTATGCCTGAATACAATAAAATTTGTTATTTTAAATAATAATTTTTAATTCAAAGCACACAGTTAAAAATTTCGTATTTTGTGTAAAGACACTTTCAATAGGAGATTACACAATAAGTTTCTTTATTTTACGCATTTTTTTTTGTTCTTTTATTTTCACGTAAAATAATAATTAGTACACTCAAATTGTGTTCAGTTTGGAAAACTTCCCTAAAAACACAAAAACAATGTTCTTTTTATGCAGTCTGTTCAATTCTAAAGGTTATTTTAATGTGTATACAGTATGTCACGTCATTACTATTTTAAATAATAATTATTGCTATTTGCGAATATTAAATTTTCCTACAGATTTCTCAGTGTTTATATACATATAAGTGTTTTTCGACGAGGTTGTGCTTTCTTTTACTCGCTGCTTTCCGGAGATTCTTTGTACTTCTGGAGTGCCTTACTGAAACTTGAGATGACTTGTAAATTTGAAGTACTATAATTTATTCCTGAAGGTGTTTGATAGAAATTGATACGAGAAATATCTACGTATCTACGATAATACGTACGTATCCGAACGAAAGTTGAAAAGCCGTGGCTGTAAAATTTTATCGAAACTTCACGATGACTGCGGATTTGCCGGTATGGAATTCTTGGCATGTATATTATATACATACTGTCATTAAATGTGGTTTAGAATAAAAGCATTTACTCTTTTTTTTTCTTTTTATTTTCACGTTGAGAATTTTATGGATAGATTTACGCTGTAGAATAGAATAAATTACCTCACTTATCATGCTTGCAACATTGCACAGTGTTACGAAATTGTTTTTTGGACATAAAAGCCAATTTTTCTTTTTTTTTTTAACGAATGCAACGACCACAAATCTAAATCGCTTAAATTTTTTAATTTTTAGAATGCCGAAGCCACGTCATCTGGTAGAAATGAGGTAAAATATTACTTTCGAATCTAAATGAAATCTTGCATGTATTGAACGAATGGCCTCTTCTGTATTACTCTCCTGTTAGAACAAAAAAAAATAGTATTAATAAAAAAGAAATTTCTAGCTAATATTTATACTATACTGATTCTGTTGGACAATAAAGCAAGTGCATACTTTATTTATGGTGTTTATAATTTTTCAAAATTTCTTTTTAATCATGACATTTTATAAAATATCGCGTCATTGATTGGACATTTCATTTATTCATTGAGGCACTATCGTATTGGAAAATTTTTTAGAACCATAGTGCACTGCATCCGAAATAAAGTATCACTCTTTTAAACATTAGGAAACACCTTCATCATCTTCAGCTTCCTCTAGTGCATCCGCAAATGCAGGAGTTTCCGGCAGTGCTGGTAAAGTGTCTTTCAAATATGATAATCTCATTTTCTAAAAAACCATCTTTCCCAATAACCACTTGTAGAGTAACGAGATCGACGTACTTACTGATAGATTTTATTGAACGAAAAGTTAAATTAACAAAAATAAATCAAAATAATTTTCTTAAAGTTAAATTAATAAATAATTTTATTACGGGGAAAAAGTCTTGCCAAAGCAGTTACGCATAAAGCGAACAAAATTTAATTAACTTTAAATAAACATGAAAATTAAAAATAACGTTTTCACGACTATACACACTGTAGATCTGTGCAAAATTAAACCGGAATAGTACGTGATGTTTCCGAAAAATTTTGACAAGATGAAGCGAGAACCCGTTTCATCTAAAAAATTATTTGCGAAAACTATTTTTGTATTGTACGTCGACTTTAAGTTACAAAATCTTACAAACTCATTTTCATAACTTGAATCATTTATCTACGGTATAGGCTTACTGTCCTGTCTGCTGATCTCATTTCAAATTTGCATGCCTTTTTTCTGAAACAAAAACTAGGTAAGAAATATATTCTTTTCTCAAATTTTCTTGCTTGGGCCATTTCAAGCTTGTTTTGCAAATTTAAATTTCTAAATCTTTTTAGAGCAACGCTACTCTGTCTTGGCGTTTTAAATAAAAAGCTCATCGCGATACGTGACGAATTTCCATTAGACTTAATTCAAGGCCTGCAAAGTAATTTGAATGAGAATTTTGCACAGAAACAACAAGACGTTCACGAATGATCGCTAAATTTTTATGCTGAATAAATCGTAACATTTTTTTTTTAATTCTGAAAGAACAGTCCACTTTCTGAAAAAGTTGTGCATATAATTAAAGAAATCGAGTAAAATCTTTGTCTCAAGCTACTGCGAACTCCACGTATCTAAATTTTCTTTTGCATTAACTGCGATAAAATGAGTTCAAGAAAACTGATTTAATAATTTTTTATTCAATTATAAAAACTTTTAAAAGTTCTGGTAGAATCACCTCAACCGTGAACTTCTCGAAAATTTTCTTTCATCAATCTTCACTCTGAATGTAGCAATCATTATTCGGCACAAAAATCAAGCGATCGTTCTCGAACTTCATATACCGATACCGCGCGTATACACACACTCACAGAAACATTGCACACGAGCAATTCAAACTTCAAACAGACGGGAGAAAATCGAAAAAAAAATCGCGATCCCACATCGAAATCGCGCACTTGCATAATTCGAGCAGCCGAGCGATCGATCGATAAGCCGTAAACAAGCACACATCACTTTATAACGAAATCAAAGAGAAATCCGCGCGCTTCCTCGTCTCCTCCCCCGATCCTGCATCTCTCTCGCTGTACATACGCCACTTGGCCATGGTAAAAGAGGCTAAAATTCGAAACCCGGGGGTACATTGGGGGCTTGAAAAGCAGGAAAAGGCGAGTCCTGGGCGCGCCAGTACTTTCTGAAGCGGGTGCACGAGCGCGCCGGTCCCTATTACACCGCCGAGGTAAGCACTCGTTCGCCGACATCTCACGATACCATTGCCTCTCATGCCGATAAAGCAGAAGCGGCGCCAAAAAGGGCTGCAACGACAACAGCAACGCCCGCGACGTCAACGACGACCACACAATCGCCACCAACGGTATCCAGACACCCCAACCGACCCAAGCTCGGGATCTTCGCCAGGGCCATCGCAGGCGCCGACGGCGAGTCTGAATCACAGTCCAGCCATAGGACAACCCTCTTCGATGACATCTTCAACGTAAGTGATCGGGCAAGGGAGGGGGAAATTTGCGTGAATGGATCTGCTGATATCGCGTTGGTTTGTAATTAATATTGTACATGCGGAGAAATTCTCTATACTAAAAGTTACAATAGTCAAATTGAATGTCCTCAAAGTAGGGTTGCAAAATTTTTGAATGATTAGAAAATAATTCAAATTCACTTTTGAATTATTGAATTAGACGAAATTAATTCAAAATTCAATTTAGAATTGTTGAATTAGAACAAATTAATTCAAAATTCAATTTAGAGTTATTGAATTAGACGAAAGTAATTAAAAATTCAAATTTGAAGTTGAATTACTTTCGTCTAATTCAATAATTAACCATCTACTATATTTTTAGCAAATTTTACCGAAAAGTTTAGTAATTTCTCTCGAAATGTCAGTCTGTGACAACTTTCCTAAACATTTCATTAATTTTTACTAAAACATTTCTGTTGTCATAGATGATACTTATAGTATTAGTATATTATTGGAAAAATTACAATATTTTTGTTGTAAAATTTATATGGTACAGTTTATATTTTAAAATGTACTGAATCTAAAAAATTTTACTATAGCTCTTGTAAATTTGATTGTAATTTTTTATTGTAGAAATTATTGTAATTTTTTCAATAATGCTTAATCTGTGATTGATATTGACTATCGTAATTTTTAGTCGATCTTTTCTAGAGGGGAAAACGAATTAAGCTGTGAATATGCGGAAGTAGAAACAGGCGGGTACGGACAGGCAAAAGCTAATCTTTTGACTAAAAGGGAGAAAAAAATTAAAAGATTAAGGAATGATGGGCCATATTTCCAATTTAAAAGGCAATATAAACTTCAGCTTAAAATATAACTTTTTAATAGCCATAAATACACTTTAAGGCTGTAATAATTTACACGAACAAAATTCTGGAATTTAAAATACGTGACAGACACGTTGCGGAAAAAAGGAAGATAAGAACTTCTTTTGAAGAAACCCGATAATCTTTCGAAATCGAAAGTACTCACTGAGCCTTTTAAATGTTACATGTCTTCGATAAGGTAAAGCGCGACCAGCAAATTTACCGACCCGACTGCAGGACAACGACAGTTTCGAACGGTCGGTTAATTAATCTTTTGTCCGTTAAAAGATGTATGATCGCGGCATTCTGCTCAAGTACTGCGGAATAAAGGGGTAATAGAGAAGATTCTTTATTTTTACTATTTGATCGATAAAATATCTATTCGATCGATATAAATCAATTTCTTAACGTTAATAACTTTAAAAGTAGGCTATGATTGAGAAGATTTGCCAAATTATGCAGAAAAATTTTGTGTAGAGTTTGTGTAAAATAATTTAAACATATTTTTTCATAAATTCTACAAAAATTTTCTGTAGGTTTTCAGTAGATTTTTTTATGGAATTTATGTATTATTTAATAATCAAAATCTGTATTATTCTACATAATTTCTGTATAAAATTTATGCATATACTGTTTTCTTAAAGTATACATCTCTATTGCCTTTTTAAATAGATCTGTCTTCAATCAATAGTGAACAAATTCGTTTTCCACGATGTTTGTACAATGAAAAAATTTGATGTGTATGATGATTTTAAAGCGATAATCGCAGTGATTAACGATGTAAACTTTTTTTCTTTTTAGATCCCAATCTCGGCGCTGAATGCGGTGAACAAACTTTTGAGGAATCACGTTGGACGGAAATGAAAAGCCGAATACCAGCACTGCTATATATTATTCGCACGAACAAAGAAGAAAACCGATTGTATTTATATTATAAGTAACTTAGTGACTCGTAGTCGAGTAATGAGACTAGTTTTATATTTAAAATAGTCCCACGTATTCCATTGTATTTTATTCTTTTGCAAAAAGGCTATATATACTTGTTTAATACTCTTTATTTGTTTTCTGACATTCCCAGTGACGATCTTTAGTTTTATTGTATATATGCTCTTGATTAAATTTGCATTAATTCGCGTTTCCCTCGTCGTCCACAATAGGTTCGAGCATTCACATGGCCTTCAAATTTGCATTCGCCGCTAATGAATTTTGAACTGATTGTATTTATTGATTTAACGCGTTTACAGAATTTTTATATCTAAGTGTCTGCGTATAATGCTTTTTTTATTTTTGTACTTAATGTGATGTAATGTCTATTGATTGTTTGAAATGTTTAATCGAAAATAAAAACTATTCCAAGAAAATGTATGCTGATCTTTATTAATAAACTCCTTGTGACCAAGTGCTACTTTTGAATATAAATAAAATAATCTTACCGTAAAACTTAGCAGAAAAGCGTAAAAAGAATAAATAATAATATATAATCATTGTGTCAAGTAAAGTAATAATAAACGTCTTCTGTACATTAAATTATCACGTTCATGAAGTCGAGTTCAATATTATTAAGAAAATTAGAATAAATTAATGATGCAATAATACTTTGAATGTTAATACCTTTTCAAAGTTGTTAATTTTTTGTAAAGATAATAAATATTTATGGAAGTATCTGAATTTTCTTTAGTCGGTACAGTAGAGAATTTTTTTACATTGATTGACTGTTCGTACATTAAAAAGTGTAAGTACAATAATTTCTCAATAAATCACAATAATTGAGTATTTTTTAAAAATAGAAAAACTTTATTTGTAACTTTCCTGTATTTTTTTTTAATAATAAATAATAAGCATTTTTCGGTAAAGCAGAAAACTGTTGGCGGTAAGTGTACTTAAATTTTCTCATACGATAAGTAATGTTTGACACTCCAAAAAAAATGTAGCATTCGTCGGGAATTAATTTTAAAATATAATTTTTTTACATTATTAAAAAAAGATAATGCAATCTAATCTACTTTTTACATGTACGTTTCATCAGACAACGATCAGGTCGCGTATCATCTTTTCGGAAGTTTTATTTACAAAATATTAAACAATAATATAAATATACCACGAAAGGCGAGCATAAAACTTTGTACGTGATAAAACACGATGTTTGCATTTTACAAAGGCCACGTGAGTATTATAAGGAAGTAGCGACTCGAAAAACTCTCAGTCTCTCAAAGGATTCGAACAATTAAAGTGTTTTACATTGCATTAGTGCTCGCGAGCTCTTGCTAAAAGGAAAAGGCTATCCGTTTTTGGTACACCTTTTATAAAGTGATAATTAACTTTTATTATCATAAGTATTAAAGCAATAAATTAAATTGAGAAAATCCGAAAAAATTTAAGCAAGATGCGGAAGCAAATCTTCTTTATTTTGAGCTTCTATTTATTGGAGTGTCATTCACTGTCGCTGTCGCTGAACAGGGATGTAGCACAGGTAGGAAATTAAAATTATTCTATTTTATTAGTTTACAGGTAAGAAATTGTCGTTATTTTATCTAATATTACTTTATTTAGCTTTTTAAATTTACGGGTTAATCACCCATTTACAAGAAAATATAAAAAAAATCTTCCTATTGAGCGTATTGAAATTACTGTCAATAAATAACTATTATCGTAAAATTTATTTTAAATGAAGATTCTAAATATAACTTAATTTATTTCAACTTTAAAATGTTATGTATAGGAGCACTGCAGTGCAGTAGAAGCGCCACCTGTTTCAAAGAGTCCAAAAAGCTGTGATGCTCCTGCAGAAAAAAATTATGAAAGTACGAAAAGTTCAATCCTCCGAAAAATGCAAGAATTTATCGAAATAAAAATTGTGACAATAGTGACCGAAAAATTTTTAATCAAAATTTATTATTTCAGTTGCAGTCGTGACTATCGAAGATCCTTCATCTTCATTTTTCGTACATTTCAGGGGAGACAAAAAAAGAGATGATTCCGTCAAGAATTATTGTGGAAAGCCCATCATAAAGAAAAAAGGTATTTATTAAATGCGTACAAAAAATACAGTTTAAAAAAAATAGATTATAACAAAAAGATTTTTAGTTACCGGTTTAGACTCGGAAGGTATCGCTTTAAAAAAAACCATCAAAAGAGAATCTCCAATCATTGTCGATAAAGACAAAGAACAATCCCTTGATGATGATGTTAAAAAAATTAAAATTACCAGCGAAGATGATGAGGCATCAGTGGTAAATGATAATGAAAATGAAATTTTTCATAGTTACGATGATGATATATCTGATCCAGATTCTGTCATCCAAATGATTTCGGGTGTAAGTAGAGACATTTAACTTGTGCTGCGATATTCTACATTTATAAAAATTTCCAAATAATTACAAATTCAGCTTTTAGGATTCTACGAATTTCTACGCAGGGGAGTTGTGAGCCTACATTCCATGAATGACAACGTGGCGCAAATTACAGAATAATATTCCTTTTTATAATAACATAACATTTTCTTTTAAAGTTGAGTGACAATTAGTTTAGCACTGCAATGCAGAGTAATTTATCGCATCAATAAATATATATTAAATTGTAATGTTGAGTGCTTGTAATTATATACTCATATATAAATATGTGTATATTTTTTACGCCTGCAATTAATTTTTAATATTTAAAAATTTGTAAATAAATAAAAATGCTATAAAAAATCCCTAAATTTTATAGCTTTTATCATTTTTGCACACATCATCATTAAGTTAGTACGTAAAAGTTTAAAGCTTAAGTTTGAGGCTTCACACAGAAATGTATATCAGTCATAAAATGAGTATATACATTACGTGATTATTAACTTTTAATCTTAAACATCATCAGTAATAAATAAAATTCCATAAGGAGGTTCTACCCCTACACTACCCTCTAAAATCCACTCAGTGAAAATTCTCAATATGCACTGACTTTCAGTGAAAAGTGCGCAACTGAAAGATTCAGTTGCGCACTTATCACTGTCTTTTAGTGTATATACACTGAAAGACAGTGAATTCTCATTATTTTCACTGGATGGATTTTAGAGAGTATAGTCAAAGTAAAATATACTGCAGTCCTCATTTCATTCACTTTCTTTAACTTCTCGACTTTTTTTTAAATTATCTTAAATGTTTCTTCTACAAGTACTGCAAGTTTCCAACAACAAATGCTAGTCACGAAGAGAATTTCGTAACTGAATACGACAAAATCGCGAATTCGAATCCATTTCATCAAAAATTTTAATCCTGTCATCTTAGATTAATTATCTAGAAAGAGTCTCACAATTTATCATTTAATTTTTATTATGTCCCGTTTGTCATTCATTATAAATCATCAAGTTAGTATACAATTGTAAATCTTCCCACAAAAGTTACGTGCTTACTCCGTAAAAAAGTCGCACTAAAAAAAAAACGACCAACAAACAGAAAAAAACAAAATTTACAAAAAAACGTATCATCATAAAAGGAGTAAGGCCACGAATTCCAGCGCATGCCCCACAATAAACAAGCCGTAAACGAGCAATGTCAAACCGACCCCACAATTTCCTTGACGATCTTCCCATAATTAACTCACGGCGACCTTCGTCCTCGAGACCGCATCGTTACATCCGTAACTTAGGATTGCCGCAAGAGCATCTCCTCGGATGTTCGCGTTGGGTCAGCGCTGCTGTTGTTGCCTTGCTCGGGAAGGCAGCAATCAGCGTCGACGCGCACGCGAGAGAAAAGTCTGACCGATGCACCTCAAAAGTCGCGCGCAATTCGAAAGAGAAAGAGAAAGCGCTCCCGGTGGGCATGTCGTAAGAGAGATATATACAGAATGTATCCAGCTCCGCTTAGTAATCAGTTGGCGACCGACCTCCTGGCCATTGCCAGGTTCTTTTGTGAGTCTCCTTTTGAACTTGGTGCATCGTAGGACTCCCTTATGTGAATCCATGCGCTACTGTCTAGAGTTCAATCAGTGAAAAAGTACTACATTTAATTATAAGTGAGATTTTGTATAAGAATTTATGGAAAGAAATCCACTATTTTGTGAGTAGAGTACGCTACTTTTGTATGGAACAATTTTAATTTTCAATTACGGTTTATTTTGTTCTAATTAATTACAGAATAGTTTGTTTTTTAATTAATTATTTTCCTTGCATCAAGTAATTTTTAAATTTATCATCTGCGATGTCACTCTTCATGCTATGGTGACTATATTTTTTAGTATTATGCATTTTTAAGATAAGATTGTAGTACTATTAAATTTAATATTTTATTAAAATTATTTAAAAGTGTATTAAAATATTCATTTAAGAAGAACAAAACCAATTTTTTTATACTTCATACGTTATACAAAGATATTATATTACTTTATATTTGTAAAAATTGTAATTTGCAATTAACAAATAAGTATAATATCAATTTTAGTAGATTTTGTCTAATCCAATTTAAGAAGATACGCCGATCAATCCGCACACTTTTAATCATCCGGTATATAGAGGAGAAGAGGTGCGACTGCGACACGGTGACCAGAGAAACTTTCAACTTTTCTTGGTGAGTTTTTTTTTTTTTTTTTTTTTAAGCGACTGAGAGCATGTGTCGAGCTGCGGCTTTTGCCGCGGTCTGAATCTGTGTTTTTGCGGGTGGCACATCAATTTTAACTTTCGTTTTATTTGTAAACAAAATATTGGCGGATTATTCTATTATACTCACGATGGCTATTCGTTAATTCATGAGCAGTGTCAACACGCTTCTATTTAAATTACTTTCACCGCTATAAAAGACGGCGAGCACCTCATCGAATAGGGCCGTTTTACAAAAAAAAAGAGGTCGAAATTTGAATTTCGTTATAGTATATACGTAATGCGTTATCGCATCACGTTTGAAACAATGTAACAGTCATTCTGGAATTTTGCAATTTTATAACGCATTTTACTAAATATTCCATTTAGTTTTATTATTAAATTCCATTACAACTAAAATGTTAAATTTATCTTGAATCGATCTATAAGCTTGTTGCATAAATTAATGGATAACAGTTAACCGCATCATTATAAGTACTTACAGTGCAATCTATTATAGTTATCTGACATTACGATTTTACTTTTTATTTCTCTAATAAAACAATAAAACTCATTTCAATAAAAAAATAATAATAATAGCGTCAGCATACTTAATAAACTTATCTTCGTGATTAACGCTAGAATCTCATAACAAATTTTCCGAATATACCTATCACCGCAAAATGCGAATGTAATAAGCAGGTACACTAACATAAATTGTGCAGTAAATTTTACTAAACATTTTTATAGTCTATTCGCAGACTATCAGTCAATAGTCTTTTTTATTAAACAGTAGAGCAAAATTTGAGACTCTAAAAATTTTACTATATTGTTTAGTAATTTTTATTTTATTATAAATTATTATTTATTTATGCAACCTACTAATTTTATAGTTAATTTCAATAGTAAATTGGCAATTAATTTTCCCACACATCTAAACAAATAAGAGAACAAGCAAAAAACCTCAAACTAGATTTCCTTTTATCTCGACATGGGATTAAGCTACAAAAATAAGTAAACAATTTAAATTTAAATTTAAATCTTATAAATCTGCCCGATTTATTTTGTAATTAAATTCATAATTAATAATATATTCTTATTAAATTTTGTAAGGAAAAATAAAATAAAATAAATAAATTTCATTCACAAAAAGCTCCTAAACCATTAGCGCGCTTCTGATCCTAATGGTCCAGTATAATACAGCAGTAAAATTTACTACACTATTCTCCCAGTGTACACCAAACCAAATCAAACGCATTATCCATAGAAAATCCAACAAAAAAAAGTTGTTTTCACAAAGTTTTATCACGTCTATCAATTCCCATAGGCGGCGCTTGAAAGTCACGTCAGGCCCGGGTCCCCGACCTTCCTCGTCGCATTGAACTCCATCGCCTCCCAATTACGCGACGAGCATCCACCGGGTGTATTACTCAACAAAAGTGGAGAGCAAACACAGAGCCGAGTCCCCGGACACTTCCTTCAGCGGCTTCATATACACACACACATACCACCTTACACACTCTTTCTAGAAAAGCGCCGGCCTACGGCGGCGGTTCTGGCCTCCCCGTGAACGGGCACGAAAGTCCGTCGGCCGCGGCTGTCGCAACGGCTCGAGGCAACTGGCTCGCCGGCACTTAGCTCTACTCAGTGGTCGTCGATCGCGCGCGCCGTAAGGATGACGAGCTGGACGCGCTTTACTTTCGTCCTGACGCTGGCGGCCCTGCTGCTGGCCGCAGCCGATTCTAGGCCGGCCGTGGACGAGGAGCCCACGAAATTCAGCCTGGACACTGCGGTGGTCGGACTGGAGGATGCCAAGGACGCCAAAGAGTCGCCGGCGACGGACAAGTCGACGACGGTTCAAGCGAACTCTCGGATTCAGGATGGGATGGTAATTTTACGTTACTGAGCGGGGAGCGTTTTTTTAGTATTTCTCGGGAGGAGCGGCGATGATATTGCCGAGGGATTTCCGCTCGTTGACTGTGAGGAGGAGTCAATGCTTGCTTTTTGAGCAATCAGACTTTTGGCGATGAAAGTGAATGTTGTATCTTAGGAAATGAGCGGAAATTCCCTCGGTAAAGATGTAAAAATGTGCCGGTAGATTTATATATATTGCCAGTGGGACTTTCACTTTCTGTCATTGGACGTGTGCGAGGAAAGGCTCCTTTAATTCACGCATTGATTGTTTCAGTGGCGTTTATGGTTTTTATATATAGTGCTTGTTTTATATTATTCCACGTGGAAATAATTTATAGAATTTTTATAGATATTATGTGCATTCGTTGTATAGAATTTATAATAAAAAATTATTCTATACAATACCTTTACAATTTTTAATTTTTTTATATGATTGTATATGTGCGATTCTACGGACTTAGACAAACAACTGGGGTACCAAAAGTAAAAAAAAAATTTTTGAAAGCACACCT
>JAWWEN010022970.1:0-18166 GCA_035582955.1 Sycophila texana | reverse complement strand
AGAGAGAGAGAGAGAGAGAGAGAGAGAGAGAGAGAGAGAGAGAGAGAGAGAGAGAGAGAGAGAGAGGGACAGAGAAAATTGACAGAAGGGATGGGTTGCCATGGATACGAGAGAGAGTCGCTCCAGCCTTGGCTCACTCACACGCGTGTCTATGCCGTCCGCGTGTAATTGTGCACGCGCCTGCGCGTGTGTACCCACGTACACGCATGCGTACGTGGGGGAGTGTGTGGGTGGGGGTGGGGTATCTGCGCGAAATACGCTAATCGCAGCCACTCAACGCAACACATTGCAACGACAAACCCCAACAGTGGGGGCTGTTGACACATTTAGATTACGCCGCCATTTCGTCATTACGTTGTTTCTTTTAATAATAAACAGCGCGCCGCCGGAGGACTCGTCCCGAGGAGAGGGACGATAAAATTTTAATTAACAATACGCCGGAGAAATTCTCTCCCTCTCTCTCTCCCTCTCGTGGTCTATTGTACGAAATGTAAAGCCACAAGCGCCGGGGCTGTTGTTCATCGATTTAACGTCGGAATTGATTAATTTAATACTTGTTCCGCAATTCCGTGCTTTTTCGTGAGAGTGGATTTTTGGATCTAGTTGTTTGATTTACTTTGTGAATTATAGTCGTTTTTATTTGTTTGTCGGCGTCACGTTTCTTCTTTTTTCAGGCACGTAAATTCTATGGTAATTTATCGATGTTCTTTTCGTTTATTCATGATGTAAATCAATTTTTAAATTGACGTATGCTTCTACAATTTTTTAATTTTGTTTATGGTAGGTGGTTAAAATTAATTTTTGGTTTTGTACCTTTCCATAGGAGATCAGACAAAAAATTTGTTTATTTTACACTTTTCTTCGCTATGAATAATTATGTTCAGTTTAGAATCATTTCCTTACAAATACAAAAATAATTTTACTTTTGTTTCCGTTCAAATTCTAAATATTATTTTTATGTTTAGAATATAGAATAGATTTTTAACAGTGTATAATAGTAGAATATACTTTTTTAAGTGCACTGTTAAAAATCTGTTCAATTCTAAACACTTATTTTGTGTTTATAATTTAACGAACAAAAAAACTTATAACATTTGTGTATGAACTAATAAACCACACAAAGATTGAATAGTTTATTTATTTTTCTTTTAATATTTGATTGAGTACACTCTAAACTTTAAAGACTAAAATTTAAAAGAGTAATTTAAAAGTGTAAAAAATCATTGTTTTACTCAAATTTTATCCCAATTTTGCTCTTTTAGAGTTTAGAGTATAGTAAGTGTTTTTTTAATATCGAAAAATACATAAAGCACCGAATGTTTAAACATCTGATTAAATTACTTAAATAAAATATTTAAAGAATTTTTATTTCCTTCAAATAAATCAGCGAGAGAACAAAATAAAACGTCCATCGGAACTTTATAATTCGCAAACGAAATACCTTGAGCGGCGGCACTTCATAAACGTTGCAATAAGCAGCACCGAGCGAGTTATAAATTATGAAGCGATTCATAAAATCGTCCTAATAAGAAAACGAGCGGCTCTCGCGTTTCAGGATCAATAAGCGTATATAAGGGAAAATAATAAGGGAAGAAGAAGCAGGAAAAATCGCCGAGCGAGAAGTTACTGATAGTGAAGCTAAACTGTCGACTATACTCAGTGTATAAGTGTACAGACATTTTCCGGGCCGCGCGGAGATACATATATATACGTATATACCTATATATATAAAGGCGAGGAGGAGATAGATATAAGGTACGAGGCGCACAGACGCCACCAGCGAAGGGGAAGCCCGGAGAAATCGAAGGGTTCGCCTTATTATCGGACGATTGTCCCGAGATCTCGCCATGCGAAAAACAGGCCGAGCACTCGTCTAACGGCTTTACGTCGCATTCAAGCCTCTATTATAGTTTAATTATGGATTTTCTGTTTTTTTTTTTGTATTTTCATATTGTTATTTATTTATTTCTTTTTAAATTTATTTTATTCTTTTACTGAGTGGAGAGTGGAGGTTAATGCGATTTTGATGGAAATTATTGATTGAACGAGAAATGCTGATGGAATAAGTAATTTTCGTATTGATTTATTACTAATGTTATTATGAATTTAGAATTCCGAGAAAATGGAATTAATGACGCAATTAAAATTATGCTGTACTTTAAAGCTGTTATGTACATAATTTAATAAAATACTTTTCTTTGTAATACATTATTATTATTATTATTTTCTATCAAAGCAGAGAGTTAACGAATCGATATTCGTGGCTATCCATATTATATTGCATCCATACACTTCACGTTCTACGAATATTGATACCGTTATTATTGCAGATTTAAAATATAATCAGATCATTTTATTTAGTAATGTTATTTTTGTTTTTTTTTTTAATTTTTAGAACGTTATATTCTTACCGCTCTCTAAAATATTTATTAAACAATATGCGAATAGCAACAAACATGTTGAATTATTGTTCATTTTAAAAGATACAAGTTATATAGTAATATTTCGAATCGTAAATAAGCTTTCACAGCAAATATAAACTTTCATTTATTATCTTGCAAAATTAATTGGTCTTCTATTCTGACTATTATTAAATTACTCGTTTCCAGGCTGCTTCGTAAATTACTGATTATAATAAATTGAAAAATTGCGATTTAAATTTTGAAAATTTATTCAATATAAAGCAGTTTTTAAATATATAGTTTAATGATACCCACTCGAAAATTAATCAAATGTTATTTACAATAAATTTAAATATAAACTTTACTTACTCCAAAGTACTGTATATTAAAAAAAATACAGTTGCTTGCATTATTGAAAATCTTCCGTCACAGTATAATGGATGATTACACTTTAAAGCGCAGTTAATTAAGCATTTTAAATTTAATTCAGAATACACATTAAAAAAAAATTTGCAGAAACGTTCGTAAAATATTCAATTAATTTCCGTATTCAAGCATAATAAAATATTTTCCAATTTCCGCATTTCCATCCAATCTTCATAACTCCACGATATTCCTCATTAAAAAGATATTTGCATTACCTCATCAAAAAATTCTGCAAATAAACAAAAATAAAAGAAGAAAGCAAATCATCGGTCATCTCATTAAAAAAACGATAAAAAAAGCACAATGAGAGAAATATTTAGTAAAAAGTTACTGTATTTCTAGTAAAAACTACTGTAATTCTCGAGGTAATTCTAGTAAAAATTACTGTAATTCTAGTGAAAATTACTGTAATTCTAGTGAAAATTACTGTAATTCTAGTAAAAATTACTGTAATTCTAGTAAAAATTACTATAACTATAGGAAAAATTACTGTAATTCTAGTATAAATTACTGTAATTCTAGTAAAAATTATAGTGTAGTAAAAACTATACTGTATGGGAAAGTGGTTTATACAGACTGCCATTATGAAAAAATTACCATACTTTATACTAAGATTTGCGGAAGATATAGTAAATTTTTCCAGACAGTATTATAATTTTTACTGCATTATGGCAAATTTTACTATACAGTATCTGTACAGTAATTTCTTCACAATGGCAGTTTGTAAACCACTTTCCCATGCCAGTATAGTAATTTTTACTAGCCAGTGCACATTCAACAAATCAACAAACAATTCTGTACCCATCAATCTTACTTATCCAAAAAGATCCACCGAAAATGTTGTTTGTTAATCCTCCCAATCAGAGCGCACCCTCGGCTCGACAAATCACACCGGACTCCCCCCCGAAATTCGCCAACGGATTCATTAATGAAAATTACGCGCGCCGTCGGCCGATATTTACGAGGCCCGGCCGTAAACAAACATCTTCCCGGATTATTAACCGAGGCTAGCCGCCTTCTTGCGCGAAAAGTCATCGATGCGGGCAAAAAGTCTCCGCGCCCCCGCGACGCCCGGAGATATACAGCACGCGATTGTGCGGCCGGGGCAAAAACCGCGGTGGCCCGCCGAGAGCGAGAGAGGCAGAGTGAATTGGTGCAGGGGTGGCGGGGAGGGGGGGACGCACCGACGCTCGCGCATAAATGCATCGGGGAGGCCATTGGCGTAGGCAGCCCCCGAGTGTATTTCGAACGCGTGAGCACGCCTCGAAAACTGGTTTTCAAGCCTCGGCCGAATCAACCGGGAGTCCCCCCGTCCCCCCTACCCCCCCCCAGACTCGCACTTACCGACACTTTTGTGCTTGATACGCGTACTCGATTTTCTATAGCTCTTCTTTGCTTCGTGAATGATTTTTTTTTTTTTTAAAGCGGTTTTTGTGAAGGGGGAAGGCGGACTGGATTAGCGTCGAAATTATTGGTATTATTAAATTGTGGTATAAATGAATTGCGGGAACAGTTTAATAAGGTGTGTGTTTTGTATGAGTGCAGCGGAGCATTGATTACTTTCTATAAGCTGCTTATGTAATTTTTTAGTAATTTAGAATAGAATATATAGTCGTTTATTGTAAATTGTATTTACAAATTTTACATAGTATTTACATAGTGTACATAGTATTTACAAATTTTACAAATTTCAATGTAATAAATTATTTGGAAAAAAAACACAAAAATAAGTTTTAGTATACGTATATAGTGAATAAATTGTGCGTTTATTGGTAAAACGGTTTTAATGTATTTTTAAACTTTATTTTTATTAAAGAATTCAGTGTGAGTGAATATTTGAAAATAGATACGTCGAGGGATAAAAAAATAATGAGAAACCATTCGTTCACAGAAAGCTTTATCCGACTACGCTAAAAAAAAATCAATACTTTAATCTTCTTCCATCTGAATAACAAAGTAACCATTTACAAGCGTAAATAATGTATAACGATTTAAAACACCAGAATCCTCATCAAACTCAGTTTACTATTAAAAAATAAACGAAAAAATACACAACAATGAAGTCACTTTTATTATTACCAAGTTTAGGTCTTTATGTTTTAGGATCTGAATAATTATGTAAATTAATTGCTACGAATTGTTGTAAATATTTTTCAATACCGCATTTTGAATCTATGGATATTATAGTCTAAGGAATTTTCGCTCTATTGTAATGGGCCAATTCATTCGCACAGTATTATCCGATTCTATTCAACAATAAACAGATTTAAATGCATTCGCCCGGATAATTTTTCATTAAAATTAAAATATACAAGCACACAAATTCAAACAAAAAATTTATATTTATAAAAAATTATTATTTTATTCTTCTTGAAAGTTAAAACCGCATTTTTAATAACGAATTTTCACTCTATTTCGGAGCAACTCTCACACAGCATTACTGAATTCCATTCAACAATAAACAGCTTTAAACGCATTACAGCCCTTTATCATCTTCAAACAAACGAAAAAAAAATAAACAAATAAATAGATTTTAAAAGAATGCTTATACTCCCCTTGAAAGTTTAAACAAAAGGGAGACGGAAGCACCCACTAAAAAAGATCCTTGTTTCTTTAAAGAAAATCACTCGCTTAGCGAAGTTTCCCAAGTTTCTCAGGGACTTCCCTCCGCAGTCCTCGCCCTCCTGTTTTCCCTCTCCGCCCCCGCGACTTCGTTCGCGCGCCAAAGCGTGCGCGCTCGCGTCACCAAAGTAAACGCATTCGCGCGCGCATCGCCTTATACATACGCAAGGAGCCGGCCGATTTGCCCTCCTTGTCTCTTTGACCGACGGCTGCACGAGGAGGGCTGTGTGTGCACGGCCGAGAAAAAGGAAGCCGGGACTTTAATAGTCCAGGCTGGCGACGGGGGAAAAGGACAGGCGGAAGACGACGACGGAAGGGTGCGCGCGGGGGGCGGGGACACGGGGGAGGGGGACAAAGGACGAGGGAAGATTAAAAATAAACTGAGGCGAGGAAAAGGCGTTCGAAGGTTGAGTGATTTGAATCTGGTTTAATTAGGGATAGCTGCGGTTCTGCGCTCTGTGCGATATTCATAAGCTGAGCTTTTATTTATTTATATATATATGCGTGTTACTTTTTACTCTCCGGTGTTTAGGATTAGAATTTTCTGAAGTATGACACGTTTGAATCGTCACTGGACGCATTCAAAAATCATGTACGCGTCGCGTTAGCAAAGTTTGTTTAATATTAGCTTCTTATTAGGACTGTGAATTTCTTCTGTATTTTTGTATTCAAAGGGCTATGGCCCGTTTATTAAATAAAATAAAATAAAATAAAATAAAATAAAATATGTTGCAGCGCGTGTATGATAAATACTACACGCGGAATTTCAGAGTATGCGCGGGGCTTTTGTTTGATTTAGCTTCGAGTGAATTTGTAATGTATTTTATTTATTTCTTGGTATAATTAAGTTATTTGCACTTGAAAATTGTTTGTTTAAAGGCTTTTTGGATGTTTCATGATTGCAGTGGAAAGCTACTTCTGTTTTGATCGTGTATATAACGATTTGAATGAGCGAATTTTGAAAATTCTTCGTAAATGACATAACTATAAAAAGTAATAATTAAGTATATTATTAAAAATAATAATATTTAATTAAAACACCGTATGATTTAAGTGCAAAGTAAAATTGTAAATATTTTACTGTGTTGGTTTATTCATTTAAGAAATTAATTATTTTTTAATATCAACGATTGTCTTTTTTGAGTCAATAGTATCTATTAAAAAAATTTTACAACGACAACGTTTCGGCGATTTTTGTCGCCATCATCTTATTATTTAGTAACATAATAATCATTTCCGAGAGAAACGTTATCGTTGTAAGATTTTTAATACATACTATTGACTCAAGAAAGCCAATCGTTAAGATATTAAAAAAGGAAATATTTTAAATTTTGTACGTTTTAAATTTATTCGCGGATTAAAATATGTTGATCGATGAATAAACACTACTAAATGTACGCATGTGTTTAAAATCAAACAAAACTGCGTACATTAAAAACTTACAATCAGTTAACACATATCATGTGTATTTTTTACATTTTACTTGTGCTTTCTTTAATACACAGTCATAGTGTAATTTTTTTTTCTTTGCCCCAACATATCATACAAAATATAAGATTTTTAACCGTGTCCAATTTATTAAAGCCTGTTATCGATCTTCATTTACTTTAATTTTCAATTTCAATTTTTTTTATTGAATTGCAGGTAGAATACTCACAGACATCATCGATGAATATTAAGTAACCAAAGGCAGTGTTCAACTCACCTGAAAAAATAAAGAAAGAAGAACATGTACTAAATCATTTAAAACATGAATTTCAATATTTTATAAAAAAAAAAAAAAAAAACATTCAATCAACGATCAACAAAGAACTTAATTAACATTATCTCCAACTTCATCCTTTGCAGATTAAATATTTACACGTGGCAAGCGTCGCATTTTAATGGAGAATAGCAATGATCACCGTCGGTCGCGAGTAATTAACCTAAATAACACGTCGACGCAGCGAAAGCAGCCACAAAAGGGAGGCCAGAAGAAGAAGAAGAGGGAGAGAATAAAAGAAAAAATAAAAAGGAAAAAGAAAGAAAGGGAGAGAGCAGTATGTACACGAGAGGCGATCGCCCCCGAGAAAGAAACGTTCTGGCAAGTGCTCGAATAAAATCGTTCGAGAGGCGAAAGATTAATAGTCCGTCGAGGGGAGGGGAAAACAAATCCCAGGGAGAATAAAGGAACGCGGAACAGCGAAAGGAGTGAGGAAGCGGACTGGACTGGGGCGGAGAAATCGATGCGGGGGTGGGCCTGACCACCAGGATAATGGGAGCGAAAGGAGCGCGAATCGCCAAAGGTCAGCCGTGATTCGGATCGGCGCGCTAGGAATTACGCGATCCACCGGCCTAATGCGCTTTGCGGGGGGGAGGTGAGGGTGGAGGGCGTCGAAGCCGCGAATTAGCAGACGATCCTGTCGCCGCTTTCTCGCGATTTGATCGATCGCGGGGGCCGCGCTCTTGTTAATTTTAACTTCGTTGGCTTATTTGCCGGGGAAATTACGCGATTGGAAACTTCGTTGCCGAGGGAAATGCGACACTTGGTAATTGTGTGGATAATTTAGTGAGTTTCGATTTTATTATATAAACGATGAGTTGTTGTTGTTGTTGCTACTTATGTTTCCCGCGTGAAAAAACTTTGTAGATTTTATAACAGGCATTTTATAAAATACTGAACGTATAAAGATTAATAGATTTTTATAAAATATTGTTACTTTATTATCAGAAAATGATAATAAATTAATAATTGTTTATGAAATTTTATAAAACTTTGTATGTCCAATGTTTTATAAAAAGCGTTTTATACAATCTTTACAAATTTTTTCGTATGGGTTTGTCTTTTATAGCACAGTTGCAATTATTGATATTTATTTATTGTTTAATACAGTTGAGAGATCAATATGTGACGTTATTATTGCTGAAACGAATGAAGGGTATTTATTTATTTACTTGCGAATTGATAAAATTATTTATGCATATGTGTGTAAACGTATGTATGTTTATATAAATTTTAATATATAATGATTTAATTAATGACTTTATTAAAAAAAAAAAAAAAATTAAAACTCAGTAAATTCATTTTAATTGAATATTACAATATTGAAAAGATAAATGTGCACATCAATTAAATTAATACATTTTAATGGTAAACCAACATACAGGCAATTAAAAATAAATACATTTTTTGTTAATAACTAACTAAGTCACTTAAACTAAGTTTAAAATAGAATTTTCGAGTTTAAAATCAAAAACATTCAAGAATTTTCCAGGTTTATAGTCCTTACCATAAAAGATTTTTCATAAATTTGTTTTTTTACTACTTTTTAAGGCTAATATCTATAAAACTTTATTAAAATAAACTGAAAAAAAAAATTATATTCTTTATCTTCTTACTAAAAAAACATATTTATATTTACATTTCTGTATAAATTAAAGATTTTCTTCATACCCTTAAATGAAATAAATAACAAACATGAAATTAACGAGTTACAAATGGAAATCTCACATAAATATTTAATTAATCTCTATAAACAGTAATTTAAATTTTCCTCGTAAAATAAAATAAAGCTGCTACTTTTTAGCCTGAAAATAAATAGAACGCTGCATCTCCCTCTTCTTTATTAAAAAATAACTAAATAAATAAAATTAAATTAATTAACTAACTAAATAATTAAAAAATCTTACATAAATATTTAATTAATCTCTATAAACAGTAATATAATTTTCCTCGTAAAATAAAATAGAGCTGCTACTTTTTACTCTGAAAAAAAAATAGAACGCTGCATCTCCCTCTTCTTTATTAAAAAAATAACTAAATAAATAAAACTACATTAATTAAATAACTAAATAGTTAAACAAAGTCGTCGCGTTACTTTGATTTCCACCTCGAACAGTGTACAGACAAATCGACGAGCTGAAATTAAATGTTTCCACGTAGCAGAGGGCGAGGAATGGTCGCGGCTTTTAAAAATTCAAGGCGCGTCGACTTTTCCTGTCTGCTTAATCGCGCCAGTCGCAGACGCGCGCTAATCTGGCCGATGCCTCCACCGTCGGAGTCGATCGCACCCCCCTCGAGCCCGCGCGCCTGATTTAGCCTTGTTATTCTCGCGTGTGCGGAACGTACACGTCGAATATCGAAATACACGAAATAGACTGAGTTCGCTTATGGCTTTTGCATAGCTCGCAAATTATTATTTATTATAGCGCGATTACTACTTCGGAGATAAACGTTGCGGTTAATGTTCGTAAATGTTGATGGGCCGAAGTTTGTGCTGCGTATATTGTATATTTTTGCTCTTAATTTGTTTTCATGGTTATTCGAGTGTACGTGCCTTTTTGAGAATAGATTTCTCATTGTGGGGAGATGTAAACTGTGCTAAATAATTTATTTTGTGATAATTTTTTCTCTCGTGCTAAAATAATGAATAAGTTTCTTATTGATTTTGTACAAGCTTCAATAACTGTCGATGATGATTGTAAAATATGTATATTAATTTAATTAACGTGTAGTTAACGTAGAATTATTATTTACACTGAGAAAAATAGATTAAGAAAGATGACTGTTTTTCTATTAATGGGTCGACCTACTTGATCAAGTTGGGAAAATTTATATACTTTTAAATCATTTTTGTTCTACGAAATATTACAACTTTGTAATAATTATTCGTATACTGGTATGAAATATTATAAAACATCATCAATAATTTAAAAAATTTAAATAAAAATGTCTCCTTATTATAAAGCTATATTTAAGTCACCTCGTTACTAGAAAAATAGTAATTTTCTTAACATATTTTTCTCAGTGTATACAATGTAAAAAGATTTTCATATTAAATATTTTAAACGAATTTTTTCATAAATAATTCTTTTTAATAATCTAATTAATATTTATAATGTATTTTTTTTTTTATTCTTTAATGAAGCCTCTCGGTAAAGATGCAGAGTATATTCCATCATTGACTAAAGCGACGTGTGTGCACACATGCGCGTGGAAATTACTCACAGGGAGTCACACGCTAAAGTATTCTGTTGCTTTTAATTCGAGTTTCGTGATGTCGCTGCAAGCATGAAGATTGAAACTTCAAAGTCTTCTTTATTAAACTTTTGTAACTCAGTAAGATCCGCCCCAAATGAAACTTAATTACGAGTACAAATGAAAATGAAAGAATACACGTTAATTAAATTTATATATCATCAGCTTAACGACATACATTTTTTCGTATTATAAAAGAGAAAAAAATTAAATAAAAAGTTAAGAAACAAATGTTTGTTTTTCATTAAAGAGTAAGAAAAGATTTTGTTTCCTCAGCCCTCAATACTATACATTGTTAACGCACGCAAAATCATAAGAAAACTAAAACAAATCGATATTTACCTCGACCAAGCGAATTCGGTCCAGCAAAATTTTCCTCTGATTGCCAAACGGTACGTTTGACAACAAAAATAAAAAGAAATTCTTTTTATTTACGCTGACAAACTGCGTACAACTCAAAGGCAAAGCCAAATCTCCACTATACTACAATTGACTTTACGAACGCCGAAACGAATCTATCGGCTACAAAGCAGAGCGAGACGGACAGATAAACAGTCAGAGAGGGGGGCATCCAATCAAACTTAACTGGCGGAGCGCTGTTTAACGATCTCCGATGGTCGGACAATTCCGGACCCCGTGAGCAGCTCCGGTGCCTTTTTTTTTTCGCGATATCCCGTCCGGCGTCTTCGGGCGTGCACATGCGCCACTCCGGCCTTTCTAATTAAGCTCGAGAGGCGCCTCGAGGGAGGAAAAGGCGAGAACGAGGTGATGCTTTCGCGAGATCAATCCGGGACGCCGCGTGCCTTTTTTGACACTCGATCGTCCGATCAGATCCATGTGCAAACTGACGATTCGGATGCAGGCACAGAAGACCGGCTGAGAATTAATTATTGAATTTGTTTATTTAATGCTATTTAAATCTGAATTGGTAAAATTTCTATTTTATACTAATTTTATGTGGCGATTTTATACTAATCTTATGTGAATAGTCACATATATTCGTAGTGATAAGTACCCCCACTAGTTCAATTAATGGGATACTTTTAATCTGCAATGCATGACTATATACATCTAAGTTTCGATAATTCACATTTAGAGAGTAGAAGATTAATTAAATTAGTTTAAATACTTGATAATTCATTAATAATAAAGAAATAGTTAAAATAATACACGGAGAAAAATTCTCTATTAAAATTGCTCTCTAGTAGTCAATTTTAATGTACTACTCATAGGTTGACATTATTGGAAGAATTAGAACAGTTTAATTTAAAAATTATTGTAGTTTCGTACAAAATTTACTGTAAATCTAATAAATTTTTCTATAAGTCTCTTAAATTTTACAAAAAAAAAACTAAATAACTGTTGTAATTATTTCAATAAGGGCAGTCTGTGAAGACATTAAAATTGGCTATTATACATTTTAGTAAATCTTTTCACTCCGCGCATTTAAAAAAAAAAATTACTGAGTAAATCTTAAAATGTGATATTCACTTAGTAAATGTGATATTCATTTAGTAAATGTTATATTCATTTAGTAAGTGTGATATTCACTTAGAAAATGTTAATAGTATTACATGTAAGAAGTCGTTCACATAAAAACATATGACTATTTACATTTTTTAAGTAAATTGCACATTTTCAGATTTAGAGAGCACTATATTGTTGGTAATCTTACCGTTCGCTATGAAAATTATCCAGAAGTCATATTCTACATGTAGAAATTTTTATAAAAAAAAAAAAATAATTATTTTCTTTTATTGAACTATTCAACAAATTTGGACCGTATTAAAAGCCGGGATAGTCTCGTAAATTAGATATGTTGTACACTTTAAGAATACTCTTCATTATTTTACTACATAGTTTTTATTACACACGGCATACTCGTTTCCACTAGGATAATTTTAATTTTAATTTAGATTTTACGATTAATTACAGCAGCTCATTGTTTACGACCTTTCAGTCCGCTGAATCTAATTAAGTATAAATATTCTCTCGTCTGTGCAGCACGGACGCGAGGTTTTAAAAATATTTTATTATTCTTCGGTTTATTAAAATATATACATAAAAAAAAGACTTAAATATAAATGAACGAGTCCGTACTTTATGGACAATAATATTTTATATTTAGAAAGAACGAAAGAAAGAAAGAAAGTACACGCAATAAAAATCATTACTCCGTTCAATGATTCTACTTTCCGAACTCACAATGCCGCCGGCTGCAGCGCAGTATACGAAAACAGTCGCCGGAGCCATTTCACTCACAATAAACTCGGAAAAACATCGAGGGGCTATCATTTTAAAATTAAGTAACTCCGTCTTTACGATCGTCCGGTCGCAAAGTAAAAAAAAAAAAAAGAAGAAAAAAAAACGACGAGGGTATAATATAAGGGAGAGAGACAACGGCGCGCGGCGAAAGTTCGAACTAATAAAAATCAAAGGACTTGTCCCGTCCCGAAGGTGGCTTGTTCTCGTAAAGTATGAGACTGTTACGGTGCCGCGTTAAAAACGCCTCGCTGGCTCCGTAAACGCCGCGGCGGTGGGATGCGTTATTAGCACTTGATGCGGCTTTTTTTTTTTTTTTCTTTTTTAACGTCAACCAGCGACACATCGACCGCGGCTATTTTCCAGGGCCCGCGAATTAAGGGGACTCGGCCGGCGTCAATTTTAAAGCGACGATCATCCAACAGCCGGGCTTCTTTTTGAGCGAGGGGCTCCAGTTGCGCGGCCCTCCGTCACTGCTTTATCTCCACTTTCCTTTCTTGAGCCTGCGAGGTATCGATTTATTGAAATGTCGCTTCGAATCCAGTTCTAAATTTGCCTCTGTGTAAAAGTATTTTTTTTTTTTTTTAATTTGAGACTTCGTCTTTCATTTATTATGTCGGCAGACCTTGATTTTAGTCCTTTAAAAGATGACTTTAAAAATGTTTGACTATGCGAGTTACTCAAATAATTAGGAATATTAAACTAATTAAAAAGTCGATGTCATATTTTTATTACTGAACAGTGAATATTTACTATTTTTCCTTGACAGAAATTGAGTTTAGTTTGTTTAAAAGAAGATTTTAAAAATGTTTGACAGAGCTACTTTATAATTAGGAATATTTAAACTATAATTATTCGTTAAAAAGTCAATATCATTTTTAAATTACTAAGCAATCAGTACTTACTTTTCCTTGAAGCAAAATTTGTTTTTATTCTTTGAAAGAAGTCTTTAAATATATTTGACAGAGCTTATCAAGTAATTAGGAATATTAAACTAATTAGTCGTTAAAAAGTCAATATCATTTTTTTATTACTGAAAAGTGAATATTTATTATTTTTCCTTGACAGAAATTGATTTTTGTCCTTTAAAAGAAGGCTTTAAATTTAAACATGTTTGACAGAGCTACTTAAATAATTAGGAATATTAAACTAATAATTATATTATTCGTTAAAAAGTCAATATCATTTTTAAATTACTAAATAATCAGTATATACTTTTCCTCGACAGAATTTGTTTTTAATCCTTTAAAGGAAGTTTTTAAAAATATTTGACAGAACTACCCGCGTAATTAGGAATATTAAAACCAATTAGTCGTTAAAAAGTCAATATCATTTTTAAATTACTAAATAGTGAGCATTTATTTTTCCTTGTCTAGAAATTAAATATAAAATAAATTAGTAAATCTTTTAACATCAAATAATTTCAAGCTTATATTTAAATGCGCACGATAAAAAGACGTAAATAAAATTTATTCATTCTCTCTAAAAATAAAGAAAACAAATAAAATGCATATGAAAAATACAAACACACAAAAAAAATCACTTGAAAAAGAAAAAACTTAGCTACATAGCTCGGAGCATAATCAATTTCAGGCAAAGCCACTCGCGCGTCTCCCCAATAAAAATCCGGGCATCAATCGCATTTATTCGGATTGCCCACCTTGAGGCACGAAAAAAAAAAGTAGGGGGGAGTTCTCCTGCGTACCTCCTATCCGGTGGGTTCGAGCAGCGGTCGCGCGCCGTTGGTCGTCGGAAAACGAAAACTTCCAAGTGCCCCCCAACCCCCCCATCCAGACCACTGGTCGGTCGTCCTTTTCATCCGAGCAGCCGAACCCCGGGAGAGCGAGCGAGCCACCGAGAAAATAATATTTATTTAACGTGCCGAGGAAGAGAAAATCTTTTTCCCTCATTTTTCGAAAAAAAGAAAAGGAAGTGCGCGATACGGTGGCCGAGAGGAGTCCATAAATACATCGCGAGAGATGCGCACGCCTCGAGGAGATGATTGGCGGCGGATGAGCGGCGGGCATTACGAGCCGACTGCCGAGTGCTTTGATAAGTTGCAATTTGTTATTTATGATACGCGCCGGCCGGGCAATAAAAGACCCTTTTTTTTTTCCTCTGTATTTGTAAGCTACTTTTAAATTGCGCCGGGATTCTGGGCTTTATTACACCTGCTGGAGAGTCTGGTTTAGCTGCATAATTCTCGGAAAGTCCTCTAGTTTTTTCTTCCATTGATCAAACGATGAAATATTGTTCGGAAATTTTTTTTGAACACTTCGAACTGGTCATTAGTGACCATCATTAGTGGGTGAAAAGTATCGAAAAAATGAAAAACATTTTCCAGAGAAGTTTCTTCCTTATCTTTATACTTGGAAATAAAATTAAGTATATAAATATGAAATATGTTGAGTGTATTATTACTGTTTATGTGAGGAACGATTTTTGCATTTCAGAAGATTTTAGTATCTTAAACATTTACAATGTCCCTCCAATAATGTGCATAATTAATTCTGTAGAAAACCAGTTGGACTCATCAGTAGTGAGGAGTTAAGCCTCTCATGCCAAGAAGCTCCGGCTGCTAAATGGTACAAAGAGTATTGAGAATTTCTTGCTCTCTCATTCAATTCAAATATGGCAATCCCCATTCATCTCGTACAAAAAAATCTTATAATATATTAGAGTGCTTCATTTCAGCCGTTGTCCTCAGTTTTTGATATCCCCACCCCACTGGAAGATTATCCAAAAAGATTATTGGTAGTCTGCTGCAAGCGGACCAAAATTTTCACGAAAATTACAAATGCATTGAAATGCAATCAAGTAAATACATTGAAGTGTATTTCTTTGTTAAATCCATTAAAAAAATGCCTTTTTTCCAAGTGCATAAAAAGATCGTAAAAACGTGCTCCCAACAACATAATAATTTCATCAACAAGGGTTTTTTTCTCAAGGACATAAAAATTGCATAAAATTGCATTTTTCTCAACTGCATAAAAAAGTCCTTTTATCGTATCCTAAAGAAATCGTATTATCGATTCAACGAGGTATTGTTACTCTGCTATTCTTATTTTGCTATTAGTATTGTTAATAATAAAAAATTGATCTTGATTCTATTCTATTTTTCAACGTAAAATTTTTATAATTTTTATAATTTCTAAAAAAATTAATTACAATTCCTGCGATTCATTATTAGCTAACGTGGAGTGGTCGTTTAGCTAGTAAATACTATCATAAATCATCAATTAATTACTACCGCTATTATTAAGTTGTTATTTAAGGATGTTTTTGTAAATATTGTAAAAAGATAGCCTGTAATAAACCATTATCCATTTCTAAAGTTGAAATTAAAAAACAAAAATACTATCGCTATATTGTCAGAAAATACTTTTCGAAAAACAAAAACAAAAAAAAAAAAAACAATAGCGTCAAAAGAAAATAAAGAAAAATAGTACATTTCGATACTACTGCGAGAATGTGATTTTGAGCCTAAACACACGAGGCTAAAATCACCTCCTCGCTCAAGTACCGAACCGTATTTTTCGACACAACGTGTGCAAGATACGATTTTGAAAAGCTGATTTTGAGCGTGCGTGTGCAAAGTCGTATCTTTGCGCACGGCGTGTCGAAAAAAAAAACTTTAAAAAAATATAAATTCATCGCCAGCTCCTCTCTAATTCATCAGATAAATTGCATTACCGCGCGATGCGATGGTAACGCGAAAATACGCGCGTCGCAGAGGGGCGAGCTAAATCGAAGCGGCGAAGAAGGACGCGAGTATATAAGAAACCGCGCGAAGGAGGAGGAAGGCCGAAGGTAAAAGAGACGGAGCGAGGGCCGCCGGTAGTTTTATGCCCCGTTGTTTGCTTCGCTGACCATGTGGGCACGTTTGCGCGCGAACGAGAGAGACAGACTGCGAGAGCGAGTCTCCTCTCGAGAGTCGGGTATATGACCGGCTCGGCGAGCCTGTGTGCGCACCCCCCCGTCGCCCCCCTCCATCCCTGCGTGCACCTTTTTCCCGGCCAGCCGGCTCCTCGATCTCCTCCATGCCGCCGCCGGCTCCTCTCTCGCCCTCCCCTCCTGCCGCCGCGTCGTCGTCTTCTTTCCCTTTTTCCACCTGCGACGTTCAAAGGTTAATGTCGTACTCCCTCCCCCCCCCCCGCCCCTCGCCGCTGCCGAGTTGCTTCTCGCTCGCCTAACTTTATGGGCATTTTGAAGGGAAAATTATTCTTGTTTTTTGTTTTACTAGGGACGCGGGGCAAACAGAATAATGACGTGTTGTGTACAACTACGTTTCTTTTAACTTTTTTTTTTTATTGAATTTATTGTTATTTTATAGAATAGAATAGAATAGAATAGAATAGTCGTTTATTGCAAATTACAGTATTTACAAATTATCTAAATTTCAATATATGTCGCTTATGAATGTATGAAAAGATTTTGAGTTAAAAAATATTTGGTAAAATACAAATTTTAATAGATCGTAGCCATTTTAAAGTTATAGTAAACAGTAACAAGTATTACACTTAAATAAATAATACGGAAAAGTCCCAGTGTCAAAAGTGATGTCACAGTGGATGGTTTAAAATTACTAGATTTTATTAATAGAAGTATTATACAGTGAGAGAAATGTTTTAGTAAAAATTACAAGTCGTTTAGTAACAATTACTGAACTGTTTGGGAAAGTTGTCAGACTGACATTTCGAGAGAAATGTTATACTAAACTTTTGAGTAAAATTTGCCAAAAATATAGTATAGTAAATTTTGGCAGACGGTATTGTAATGTTACTAAACTACTTGTAATTTTTACTGAAGCATTTCTTTCAGTGTATAATTTCATAATTCATAGTAACAATTAATAAATTGACTCTAATAGTAAAGATGAAAAATCCGATTGAATAATCTTTAATAATGAAAAAGATACGATGAAGTAAACAGTAATTAGTAATTTATTATAATTTAAAATGTTATTACTATTAATTTGATCGTAATATTTATTATTATGTTATTATTTAATAAAATAGTAAAGGATATGATTGAATTAATAATAGTTCTTGTTAAATTAATTTGTCTAATATTTTTCACTTAATTTTAAAATTGACTGTCTGTCTTGTACAGTTTCGAATTGTATCAATAATAATATCAACTAAACCCGTTAAACTATGAACCAAGTTTAGCTGCGCTACTTTCATAATATGCATTCACTAAGCATAATGAAATTTAGCAAACGCAGTGAATTTGAACGTTACTATTAAACAACAGCTAAACTCTACTATACACTATTAAACACTAAGTAAATAATTTAAACCGATTCAGCAATACATTCAAACAGCTAAATAAAATATTACAAAGAATTAAATATTTAAACACGGAGAAGAATTTTCCATTAAAAATTACTATAGTTTTACCTAAAGCGCGGACAAACTGGAACTATAAAAAAAAA
>JAWWEN010022959.1:0-18171 GCA_035582955.1 Sycophila texana | reverse complement strand
AAAGGAGAGAGAAAGAAAAAAGGGAACACAGTTTTCTTTGTTAAACAGGGAACAGACCCTTCCTTTCATACTTTTCTCCATAGTTTTTGGATTTACCCTCAAGTTCATGCGACGCGCCATAAGAAGCATAGCTTCAAAAAAGGAGTATCATTTAATAGGGCTGCGGGGTATTGCACCTTGAGGTGCGATCAAGAAAGAAACATCAAATTGAATTTCAATTGCGCCGGGTCACCGGCTCTTTTTCCTTTACGAGCACGTACTCGCGCCAGTCACGATCGCAGAGCGCGATGCCCTTTTCTCCGCTGTAGTCAGGCTGGCTATAATAATTATCGGACTGATTTTTCGCTCGCGCCTGTCTTTCCCTTGCCCTTTTAACTTGTACAACTGAGAGGGAATCCGATTTTCCAATTTTTATTTCAGTTTTTTTCATTCGGTATTACCTGTGATGCAGAACTAAATAAAAAAGAAGAAAGGACGAAGGTGGTGCGAGAGAAATAATCCGTTGACGGCGTGCGATATACATGCACGAGTGCTACTAAAGAGCAAAACCTTGCGCGTCCGATCAACTCTCTTATTATTCATTCCTATCGTGCGACAAGTAAAGATAGTCAATCTTTTAAAAGGAACAAAGTAAAATTTTATATAGAATTAGTAGTTTGCTAGTGGCAGGAAAGTAACATGCTCAGTACATTTTGCAACGTGACTAGGACGCAACAAAGAAGCTAAAACTTACTTCATAATTTGTGCAATTTTTTCGGAAAGTGAAAAAAGTTTCGACGAACTAACAATTAAATGTCCATCGGAGGTTCAATAAATGAATAAAGTCGTTTTCCACTTTTCGCATACATAAGTATTTACACATTAGCTTAATAACAGTAATTTTCGTACGTAACTTTGAATAGAAAAAAATATTTTTGCAAAAAAAGAGCAATTTGAACGGTTTGAATATCGTGCAGCCAGGAGAGGTGACCGGGAGGCCACTAAGAGGGGCAGAAGGGAGAGTGCGCCTTTTCAGTTTTCCTTACGTAAGTTCGAAGTAGCAACTATATAGTCGCGCGCAGCCGTGCTTCAATAACTTAACGGAGCGGGAATAGATCGTCGCAGGATCTTGTCGAGGACAACGTGGCTGAGGTAAAAGCGATCGCAGAACGCTGATTGTGCCCGATTGCGCGCGGAAAAAAACTTTCGGCAGCGTTCAATTGAATCCGTGCACTTTCCCAGGAAATTTTTATTTATAAATAATTTCATCGATCAATTAATCTTTGCTCTACTCTCATTCTATTCTCATACTCGTTGGCGCGCCAGAGCGAACAAACCTAATTCACACTCTGCGCAAAAGCAACAGCTTCCTAACGAGCGAATAAATATGCTTAATGGTCTTGAGCGCTCGATGTCGACGCGTGCGGACATCCGATCGATTGATCCGCTCCCGTAGGATCAGTATGTACGTAGCTGAACATTGACTTTTGACCACAAATTGCAAGATCATTAATCAACAGCGGCTTAAAGTTGACTTAATGATCACCTTCCCCGCACGAGCAAACGAAAATGCTATAGAGTGGGAATTCACACGGGCGTGAGCGACAGGCATGAAGCGCGCAGAAATATGTCCGACTATAGGAATTTCATGCCTTCCTTTTTTCCACGACTTTAACAAGTTCGTTTTTCTCTAATTTACAGCTGTTGATGACACATCTGAATGATGTGCGCTAATGAAATTTAATCGATTAGAATTTTTTCACTCACTTTTTAGAAACTGTTACTTCAGTTACAAGCGAGAATGATTATTGCATTCTATGCAAAGTTAAAACACCAGTTTTTTTTCTTTCAAAGAAAATTTAAAGAGAGAGCGTTGCGTTATTCTTCTTTTGCTGAGACAAATTTATAAATTTATAGTTGTTGATCTGATCCGTCTTAGGTAGAAAGGGCCAAGTCTTAATCCCATTAAGGTAGTACTGTCGGTAATAGAATTACCGTTCAGATTACCACAGGGTTTTTTACTATAAATTTTAAAAAAACAAAATTTTTTATTTCAATATTAATATATTTTCTAATTTTTTAAATGTAAATGTTGTGTGATAACTGAAAATGTAAGCAACATTTTGCAATTTAGAACATTTCGATTCGGTACATTTAACCGCTTAATCTTTATCCAAAAACATTTATTCTCAAGTAAACAATGATAGTCAAGTAGATGTGGCAACATCGCAAAGTAGGTTAAAAATTGCGTCTTTCAACATAATAAACATTCAGTAACATTTCGGTCGAGATGGCACTGTATAAATATTATATATTCACTTTTTGAATTTCTATTAAAAAGTCGTTGATTTTTTTTATAAAAATCTTTTAAATATATATACTATAGAATACACATTTGAAGTTTCGCGCGCTGATGACTAATTGCAATTATACTGTTGTAAATACTACGCGAATCAAATGAGAAAATTTTCTCATCTGACTACCTATGTATCGACAGTACTACCGTAATAAAGAATTTTCAAGTAAAACAATTTGTGAAATCTTTAGCCTTCGATGCTCTTGCGCAACTGTCGCGTATGAAGCTTTCCATCAGAAAAAAAGAGAATTCCATTTTTTAAGCGGTTTCCCTTTCCCCTCGTACGGACGACGCACTTTGTTGTGGGGAGCGTGCACCTCGCACCCTTGGGCGTATCCGAGCCCTATACATTTTTTGCCATTGAGCGCCGCCGCCCTTTGCTCGCTCTTGTTTATGTGCGCTTTTCACTTTTCGCTTTTCATAGCTGTGAATTTATAAGAATCTTATAGGGGGCTGGCAGCAAGCGATAACTTTAAACTCGATCACGCCATTTTTTCACACACGAATTTTTAGCTGCAGTAAATCTAGAAGAAATAAGAAGAAATTGCTAATGCATGAAAGCAAAATACTATAAAGTGCACTTACATGAAAAAATATCAAGTCTCTCAATCTGTGGCTTTAGGAAGACGGGTGCAATGTCCCTGACTGAGCGCTCGTCGATTGCGGGGGGGGGGGGGGGGAGAGAGCCCCAGCGCGTCGAAATTCGTCAGAGTCTGTCAAAACGGGAGCGAATGGGGCCAAACGGGGCAAGGGTGCACCCTACCACGGCGGCGTTCGATTGTCTTCCGCGTCGACGCAACGACGCGAAACGCCGTCACGTCAATCACGCGCCACTTTTTTGCGCACTCTTTTTTACTGCTTTTCAAAGCTAGGAAATGCGTATCGAGATTGACGCTCTGCCCTTTTACATTTTTGCATAAGCGTGATGACGAATTTCTCGGCCTTTTTAAGCGAACGCTTTTAAAAGGCCGCTCGTACTAATGTTAATAGCCATAAGAATAATTAAAAATAATCTTATTGAATCTTCGCTTTCACCTTCATTTTTCTATGCAAGAGTAACGTTTTAATGGAGCGAATAATGATAGGTACCCAACTGACTCATTGAACTTTCAACAGTTTGCGCAGGTTTATTCTTGAATAACATATCTTATCGCTGACTTTGAAAAAAGCGTGCCCTTATTCTGCAAAATGTTGAACTCTAAGCTCGTTATTTGCATTTCGAGTGAATGTCAGTACTGATTGTCTGCTCATGCTTGTAGGCTGGCCCGGAAAATTAGATTAAAAATGATTTCTGTTAGCTGTAGCGACTTGGACGAAGAATGCGAGTGCAAGCGAAATACCGGCACATATCTCATTTGGCGAATGCGCAGACGTGAGATAATATAGTGGCTGATCTGTATATAGGTGCGCGAGATAGAGCTATAAGTGGCGAATATTACGCGGGGGCCCTGCAACCGCGAGCCTAAGCTATTTTCGCCAAATAGGCTCAACTGAGCAGAGGGCTCTCTTCTTACTTTATTTTATTTTATTCTCTCAATACGATGAAATTAATTATTATTTAAGAAATTGAGTGCCAACATTCACCTTATCAATTTATAGGTTTATTGTTTACGCTAAAAAAAAACGCTAATTTAGCCAATTTACTGCTACAATGCTTTTTTCCCCTCTTTTCCTCCGATCCCAGCATTTTTCTCAGCACTGAATACGTCAGCGATTTGCCGGCGTAAATCTAGGGGAGGCAAATTTTTCTTTCTTTAGCCGTTAGGGAAAAAATCGAAAGAAATCGTCGATCGTAAATTCGTAAGGTTATTTATACCATTCTAATTTCCTCCAATACTTATACATGCACGGCCCTCGACTAGAGCAAGCAAGTCGCTTTTCATAAAGTATGCGCGTTCATAGGAGTTGCTCAGCTCGGCCCATTGTCGCGGTCTGCTCAATGCTTTACGATCCATATGCTCGAAATCCCCCCACCCCTCTTCCTCTCCGTTGGCAAGTTGGATGTACCTGCGCGTAAATTATCGAGCGTCCTTTATAGCATTTCCACCTCGGCGCGCGCATATATTTATATTTTCGTCCTTTTACGTTTATTTTTTTTCATTCCATGAGTTTTCCCAAAGTAGGCGCTGTCGTTTTTTTACCTTCCAGCAACTTTCTTCTCACGAGCGGTTTTTCCGGCTGCGTTCGGTCCAGCGCTTCATTACAATCGAGTATAATCGATGTGCGCGGAGATGCGGCGATGCTTCTCCGGCTGTAAAATGAATCAACAAAGATTTACGAGCGGTCGCACGCATTATGCCATAAGCAGTTAACTCGCGACTGTGGCGCCGATCTTTTATTATTCGGCTCTTCGATTTGCTTCATTAAACTATATATGTTTAATTGCCATTTTTTCAAAAATCTCGCGATTTTATACTTAGCGAAATACTGCGATTCTATTCTCGGGACTAATTGCCGAGCCAACCTCTCGAACTAATTTCACTTGATCTTTGCGTTCGGTTGAGATAATTTATATCAGCAACAACTCCTTCGTACCAGACGAACCAGTGCGCATCGTCCATTGTGCGATAAATCAGGATTTCCTGGTACTAAGGGCCCGATAACGCAAGTTATCTTTTTCTGTCATTGCGCCAGTGCCTCGAGGCCGAGGGTCATGGGCGGTTCGGTTATACTTGGGCCGCGCGCATATGGCGCTCTCGCATTCTTCATATGGCACAGGGCATTCAGCGAAATCGGAAAATTTAGAAGGTATGGAGGACTTTTCATTGCCAAGATTTATGTGCTCGCGACCCTTGTAGCCGGTAACACCTCGTAATGTATTGTTTGGCTAGTTTTAAGTGCCTGTAAAACTTGCTTTTAAATTTTATAAATTACTTGTAATTTTACCATTTTTCAATGTCGGTCAATTTATTACTGCTAAGTTTTTAATAGCTTAACTCTACCATGATTATATGTACGTTTAAAATATAACTTACACAAAAGACTTTGAATAAATAAAAAGTTGAAATTGAGGAAGCTGTAACTAACTATTTATTGGCGGTGTTTTTCTGTGGATATGGATAACCTTATTTTTTCGACGTGAAAATTGTAGTAAGGGCGCTACAGTATGCAGCATCTCCGGCGTGTCAAATTCAATAAGCCCCCACCCAAATAATTGTCATTGAGTTTCCTAAAAAAAAGACGAAAAATAAGAGAAAAGTAAAAAAATGCCTGCAACCCCAACAACCCCAATCGACATAAATTAGATATGTTTCGTAAAAAAATTTATTACGAGCAAAGGTTCTATAAAAAAAAATGACACACGCCGACTGTCCGTACGCATTTATTCATCGATTCGTCCTAATGGAAAAAAAAAACGAAAAAATTAAAAGGGTACAACTAGTTTTTCCGACTATGAGAAAGTTTGGGCCAATTGTTCTCTCGAGTGGCCGATTTCGTTCTCCTCGAGGTAAAAGAAAAAAAAATGAACTATGCTACGATTCGTGGGGAGTCGATCGACCGTTTAAATGGGAAAAACCAGCTCCCTTCGATGTTCGTAGATTTGGGTTATTTAGCTGAAAAAAAGCAAGCGAAGGACTGCACGCACCCCTTTTTTCATTGCGCGTAACGCTCCCTAAAGTCCCAAATCCTTAAACATTGAAAGACTACCTAAAGAAAGTTAGATACTCAAATGCAGGTGTCTAGCCACCTATAAGTAATTATTTAGTTATTTCTTTCTTAGCTCTTGAAAGTTTCCAATAAGGTATAATATAATATATGATCCTATTGTAGGATACGAGCCTTCGCGAAAACATGGAAAGCCCTCATTTGTCATTCAGTTCGAGCGCTTCTAATGATTTATTCATCTTAGGTGTAGTATAGCATTTTTCAAGCGCCGTATCTTTTCTACGAGACGTCAATGTCAAAAGTATTATAGTTTTCTTTTAAAGCAAATATTTCAAATTATTTTCTTTTATTATTTTAATGTTTTTACTATTAAAACTTTTATTACCTTTGATATATGTTTATGAATAATTATATGTTTTCATTTCTTAAAGATGTTTTGTAGGTTGTTAGGTCATTTCAAAATTATTAAAATTGAGCAGTTATTTAAAAACTGCGTATAAAGAGACTTTATTTCATATACGAAAATAACTTGTCCTAAAAAACTAAGTATATCCTCTTTTCTCACTTTTTTTCTCTTTTATAAATAAATGTTCAATGCGAGCGTTAACGCAGAAAATCTTCTAAGTATAAAGTAAGCATATGAAAGAGTCGGAGAAGTATCCGAAGCTCGATCCCAATTAACGGGGATTACCTGTGGCACGCCATTCGTAAATCGAGCCGTAATTCTGCAAGCGATCGCAAGTCAAGTTTTACCCTTCGGCAAAAGGACTAGCTCCTTATTTTTATTCAATTGCTTTTATGTTAATGAGTTAAAAGATTTTGTCAAAAGCTTAAGTTGGAATTCATTTAAAATAAGTATTCTGTATGTCTAAAATAAATGATTAATCTTTGATCGATTTTTAACAACTCAAGACGACGGCAAATCGCAGAATATTTTATTTTTCCATGTTTTCGATGATCCTAAAATGTCTTTAACGATTTTCTTTGGACCAAGGCGCCAATCGACGCTCGAGTGTGCGGCTTGCACAAGTAAAGCGGCAAGTGGTTAAGCAATCTTCGCGGGAGGAGGCAACAATGGCTGAAAGTGGCAACAGTCTCGTAACTCCTATAAAAGGACCGGTCCTATAGCATACCCTTCTGGAGGAGTTGACTCTCCGGTAAATCTGTAGAGGAGTCGGGAAAGTCGTTGAGCAAGGGGAAAAAGGAATAAAATCGAAAGCGATGCCGAGCCGGCACTGCTTGCACTCTTTGAATGTATAAAATGGGGGCCGCGATAGCCACGATGCTGCGGGGGAAATGATCGATTTAAATGCTAAACTAATCGTCAAAGTAGCGCGCTGCTGCGGAACAAGACCGCGAGCTATTAGCGGCAGAGAGTCCGAAGTTGAAGGTACAGCTTTTTATTTATGCTATTCGGTAGATTGCCTGGCCGAGCATCGTTTGACATCTTTTCGCTTTTGAAGAATAAAATTGTAAAGTTGTTGGGCTTATCGTGGGAAGCGCGAATGAGGCACGATTGCAGGAAACTTCCATTTCCAAGTTTCTCCGCGGCAATTTTCAAGTCCGCTTTTCTCTATGTTGGTGCGCTCATCTCGCAGCCCTATTGCCTCCCTCCAAGCCCGGTCCGTCGGGGGCCCCTCTCTGCTCCCCCACCACCGCTCGGTCCACGCACGAGTGCGTGCGGGGAGTCTGATGGGGACCGAGCCGCCCAGTCGAGCAGGCATTCGCGTACGGTCCGTCGTACGGTGCGGTTCAACTCGTGCGCGCGTCGCTGCTCACCTTCGGTGCACTGCACGTGTGCCTCTAGCGACTTTTTTTTTAGCTGCATCAGCATCCGTTGCTGTGGAATTAAATGAAATTAGAGAAAAGGAAAAGCAGCTTGGCCAGCGGGGAGCAGCTGAGTTATTATTATTGCGCCGGAGAGCCCGGAGTGATTTTCGAGCCTTATTAAAGATCTCTTGCGTGGGTCATGCGATTGCACCGCCAGTGGGCTTCGGTCGGTAGTGCGCGATAAGCGAGCTAAACTGAATGGTGCGCGGGGGATTGACAGTGCGCGCCAAGACACATGCGGGAGTCAAGGCCGCGTTCATCTGGATGCCTGCGCTCGAGGGCCGCAGCGGCAGGAAGCGCGCCAGCGAGCGCGTACGCAAAATGCGAATGCGACTAGTCAGCCACTCAAAGGAATCTTACAGTCTCCTCTCGAAAAAGAGGTAAATTACATTATTCTAACTATTTTATTACCGAATTCATTCTTACGGAGCCATTCGTCTCTTGCTTCCGTTATACCTATTACTTCTCCTCGTATATAATCATCATATTTTTCGATGCTTCCATTATAAGCGACAGATGGATGAAAAGTGAAAGGATTATATTACCCTTTTCGCCTTCGATCGCGCTGCTCGCCTTCTATGCATTTTGATGGGACCTAATGAATTAGGGCAACAGGTGCGAACTTCACCCCTTGCGGTCTTATAATATTGCAACCTGTCAATTAACTTTCTCTTCTTTATATTCCGCTACTCAGAGTAATGATATGGGAGCCTTCAAGTTTTATATCGACTCAAACCGTTATAGAACTTTATTTACTCTATTTGAAATACTTCGAATTACTTCCTAATTACCTCATTATCGATACAATTATATCTCACGATTGGTCCTATAAAATGTTGACATAACCATATCTAACGGGGGACTGTCGAACTTCCGTCACCGCTCGAGTTACTGATAACACTCCTATCTGCGCATTAAAATACTTTTACAGAACTGAATTCCATCTAAGAGCGTAAAGAGCGTTATTGGCAGTTTTCACCAAGTCGAATGAAATAATTAAGACTCAGAAAAAAAGTCGAAACATCGAAAGGCGCCCTCCCCCGTTTAATCCGAGTACTCGAGGAAAGACCGGCTTCGTGCCTCAGCTGGTGCCGCGTGAAATATCCCATGCAAATCCAAGATATCGAGCTCTTGAATGCGCGAGTTTATTTCTTTTCTCTTCGCGGTACGTCGAACCAAAAGTTTTCACGCGAGAGGGGATTCGAGAAGACGAGGGGAAAATGCTCTTCTTTGTACGCGGCGCCAACTTCGGTTGGAAAAAGGTTCGTTCAACGGTATTCTTTTTCGCTTTCTCCCTGCCCTCCCTTCCTTGCCTTATTCAAATTACAGCCAGTTTCAAATAGCGCTCACTTACTTTTTTCATTTAATCAATAAATTGATAAGAAGCAGGAAGAAGCATTATGCATAATCACGAGCGTTGAGAGACGTTACCTCCTTGAACGATACTATAGCGAGCAAGAAAAGTTGTCTCCGCCCTGTAGAGATGGGGCGAAGAAAGGTGAGAGCGGACAGGGCCATGCAAATGTCCCGACGGGAAAGCGCGCCATGAGAAAGAGAAGAAGAGCCAGGTATACGGGGGCCCCGGGAAGCCGGAATTCATTGTGCCGGATACGCCTTAACCCGTTGAAGATATCAGTCGGCCGTCCTTACAGTGAACAGGTACGCTTGCATATCACGGGAAAAGTACCGTGTGCCTGCATACGCCGGCGTGTACCCTCGGAAGACGCGCAATGAAAAAAAAAAAACGATCGGTCCCACCCCAGTCGGGATTTTCATTGATTTTCCCCGTGAGCACCGGAATGATTTCGTTCTCACGTCCCACGGAGCGCCTTTTTTTCCTCGTTAGATTTTTTACTAGCCAACCGTTCATTCAGAGGATAACGACCCCTCGCGCTTTTCACGTTTTTTTTTCACCGAAACCTTCAATGACCTCGAATCACAGTTTTTTACTTCCAGGGGATAATCAGATTTAAGGCTTTTTTCCGGGATTGCGGAAGAAGGGTGAGCGACTAAGCGAGATCGATGACTTGCGAGTCATGAGTTTCGCTGCAGTCATCATCTCGCTTTGACAAGTGAATTTGCTCGGCGATGCTTTGGTGATACCGAAAACGGAGGTCTCGGGCTGGGCTCACGCGGCTAACCCACCGCTCAAGTAGGAGAGAAAAAAAGGTACGTTTTTCCGTACCTGCGCCGCAAGGATTAAGGCACCGCGAGTCGTAAAAGTGGCATTAGCGCGGATTTTCCCAGCGAGCGAGGAGTATAAACTCGTAACTTTTTTTTTAATGGCTCCGAATGCTTTAGCCGACAAAGGATGTTGACAGTCTTGGGGATCGCTGTTACTAATTTTCACGTTTTTTTAAAGCGCCCAGTCGTTATTAACGACGTTTTGGAAAATCAATCAGTCCCGGGACAAGAGCGCATTAGCAAAACGTTATGTAAGGCAATCGCATTTAAAAAAAATTAACTTTCCTCCCTACGCCTAATCTCACTTTCATTGTTCAAGTTCACATGCTTTAACCGATGCACCGATTTCAGGTGACGAATCTTGGAAAATAAATAAAAAGTAGTGGTTGCAAAAGAAGAAAGTTGGGTGATTTGAAAATATAGTTAATAGCTCGGTTAATAGCAGGGAGGTCAGGCGCGGCAATGCAGAGCAATAACGCGCGAGGGGGGTCTGGAGGAATAAAAGTAAAAAGGAAAATAAACTCGGGGCCGATGTTGTGGCAACACTCGGGGTGCGGAAAGGAGAGGCGCTGGTCTCCGCCCACGGAATTTCTGTGCCTATTAGCTGGCGTCCGCACGGGCCAGCTGTCGACGTCTTCGTCTTGACGTTAGAAGCAAGCAAGGTACCTCCCCCGCGGTCTCCCGCGGCTGCTTCCCTTTTCTTCGGCTGATTCGCCCCCAGCCATTTACGCGGTTCACGCACGTGGCTAATTGATTGGCTTTGCCCTCGTATCTTCCACGATTTACTACCTTTCCTCCTGCTCGTGCGCAAAATGCTTTAAATGGCATTTTCCTAATAATAAAGCGAGCTAAAGCGTAAAACGGCGAAGGAAAGGCAAACGATTTGACATTTCGAATGCAATATAACGTCGTCGGATTGTGGGCGAGCGATCCAATCGAGCAATCAATGTGTAGGAAAGGTGCGACCGCTCGAAAAAAAGAAGGCGAACGTCCGTGGGCCGTGCGTTGCTGCGGCTCGGCGCGCGCCTACGCTTCCGCCGGGGCTTTTCGATTTGCTCGGCACAGCGAGAGGACGATTGCCAATCGTCGCCGACATTGTGCGCTAAAGTTTGCCTCCGCAAATCCATCTACCTGCAGAGCCCAAGGAAATTCATCGAGGAAGGCGCAGGAGAAAAGGAGAAAAGGAGAAAAGGAGAAAAGCGTCTGCTTCTTCTCTGCTGCGATTTGCATAAATTGATATTGACATTGGTTTAATAGGCTGATTCGATCTCCTCGAAGCGGAGCATTAAAAAATGGCCTCGAGCAATTCCATATTCCGAATCGCATAAAAGGCAGGCCATAATTCACGAGTCGAAAGCTCGCGGAGCATGGTCGAAAGAATTTTGGCGCGCGAAGGAAAATCCAGGGGCGTTTCCTGAGCCATCCTTTTTCTCATACTTAAAGGAAAGGATAAAAGCTGAGGGAGGGCGTAGGAGAAAGAAGAAAGCTTGGCATTCGATCAGTCGGATGCGCTGAAAAATTGCTTGTAGATGCAGCGTCATACTGCAGCTCTCGTAAAAAGTGCATCTGCAGCTTGACACGCACGTGCACTGAGAGTGCGGATGGGAAAACGGCTTCGTCTAGCAGCATGTGTGCGCGGTAGATGCGAGCGAAATTCAAAAGGACCTTACGGGCGTTGCAACGACGCTATTCCGTATCTCTCCTCGGGCTCGTAAAAGGGCCCCCCTCCGCCTCGGAGCGCGCGGCTCGTAAAGCCTCGGCGCTTGCAGACTTTTTCGTCTCGCGCACACGGCGAGAGGGGTCAGTCACCCCTTTACCTGCGCCAACCGTAAATCAGCGCGACGCCGAGCGCGATGGGAAGGAAGTTCGATCGACCACAGTCGCGGCCGCAGGGAGAGGCGTTACGAAAGCTCACGCTGTTCGCGGACTCTGATCGGCTGATTAATGCACCGAACAATAACGATCGAAGAGCCTCGGTATAGGGAGCCGCTCGATTTTCACTGGCTCATGCAAATTCCCGCAATCGATGAACTTCCGCTCGTGTGAACCTCGACATTCCGTTCACTCACTTTTATCACCACCTGCCGAACCAAATTCAACTCTCGTTGCATTACAATTGCTTTATTTTTGCTAGGGAGATTGAACTCACGAGCGATTGAGCGACTAACCGAAAGATTGACTTGTCGTTTTTCCTCGGCGTTCGGCGATTAATTGCACAACGAGGCAATGAAGGGGGGGAGAGTCGAATGCTCGAGGCTCTCCTTTTTTGTTGGCGCTCTTTGCGATTGATCGACTCGCTCCCGCTCTCTTATGCAACGGATTCTCGCACGCCGTTTCTTTGCTCCGCCGAGTGGACACTCGAGACTACGACGTTTTTTTATCCATTCCCTTTTCTCTGGCGCTCTCGCGCTCTCGCGCTCTTGCGCTCCAGCGCGACGCTTGCCTTTTTTCGTTGCTCGTTGCGTCGATCGAGGTGAGCTAACTGCGCGTGGATAGCCGCCGAATCAATTTGTGAGCTTAATGGGGAGAAATTGCGTCGGTAATTCGAATTCTGCAATTAGAAGACTATGTAAGGCGAGTCATTTTCTTTTATTAGTTACTCCTATCTCAAATATTTTCATCTCCAGAAGAATACCCTTTCGAGTTGCATATATAGGAAAATGGGCGCGCCCCGCATCTGGAGGCCCATTCTTACGCTTGAAAAGGAGGCTATCTCGCCCCTTTCCTCATCGATAGCCCGTTTTCCTTCTGGTCAAAAGTAACGCCTTGTGTAGCTTGAAGAAAGCGAAAAAGGGGGGCGATTGAGTAAAAGCAAAAGAATGATGAACCGGCGTCGAATTTCTCCCTAGTCGCTTTGGGCTTAGTAATGAAATGCCGAGATCCAAATTCGTCACATGTATAATTCGTAGAAGGCAGGCATTTATTTGTTCTTACAAGTGATACTCGACGCTCGACTCGACGCTCGATCATTAATCACATTCACTCTTTTCGATCGTCGGCCATGGAAGAGATGGAAAAAAATGCAAAAATAGAGATTTAATTTTTCTTTAAAATGAAAGTGGGGAGGCGGGACAGATTGAAGAAGCAATAGAAGTTTCCAACTAAATCCTTGTCAACAAACAAGACTCTCGAGCAAACATCCTAATCTCAGCGGTTCGGGCGCCGCAGCCTCAACAAAGCAGCGCATACGTCCTGTTTCTGTCTCTCTCTTTATCGGCGTCTATAAAGAGCCGATGCGCACCGAGTGTCCAAGCGCGTAAAAGTGCCTCCGGACAAACGAGGATCTAAAAGAGAGCAAAGGGCCAGCAGATGGTCGGATCTCCGCGGGGCATCCCGAGAGCGGGCCCGTGACGCCCCGCCGTGCGGTAAAAGCCCCCCTCGAGGTTGGGGGAGGCTTACACCCGACGCTATCCGACTGCCGCCTGTTTTGACTCGTAGCGGCAACGCCGGCGCACTCCCTCGTCGGGCCGAGATAACCGGCGCGTTTCGCTTGGCTAATTGACGCCGAGATAGGCTTTCGAGGACTCGCCAACAACAAGTGGAACGCCGCCTTCTTTTCCCCTTGTCTGCCTTTTTACTGGAACATTATGGACTCTAATTACTTGTTGCGCAATGGACCTCAGTCACGTTACATTTAATGCAACTTGCCGTACGACCACAAAATGGAATCATTTTTTTTAATTCTAGAGACATTTCGAGCTCAGTTTGTATACCTTGTGGCACAATAACATATGCTGTGAAATTTTTATTCCGGCCTACGGTGGCTCGCTCGCGAATACCAATGTGGATTTCAACTTGCCTCGTCTTATTCCGTTTGCTACTCTTTCTTTTCCACTTCCTTCCACTTCTTATCTCCCCCTATTCTTCTCTTCTTCGATCGTTGACTCGCTAGTAAGAACATTATACACGTTATATCGATCGCACTGCACACTTCCACCGATTTCAAATTCTTCTTTATTTTCACTATCTTATCTTTCTTCGTAGATTGCTGCAATATTCCCGAGAAAGCCAGTATTACCGATAAAGAGCACATAAATTTTCTAAGCTAAGAATAAACAATAAAAATGTCCTAGAAAGGATTCAGTTAAGTAGGCGCAACCAGGCTCTTCCCTATCACGCAAGAATTCAGGGTCGTTTGCCGAATGGCCGCGAGTGAGTCACTATCGCACTTCCGGCCGCAAACGCGACATAAGGTGACCAGTGATTCCGCGGCACATGACACACGATAATGCCTAGTAGGCTCATTTCTAATTTCCCATCGGACTAACGATTTTCATCGATTCCTACGCTCGGAGATAAATTTATTCACATTTAATGCAACACCTTTTTATACGTCTCAATAGGATAACAGCATCAAATGCGGAGGTTTATATTAGAATTTAAATTCGTTCAATACGAATGCTCATACTCGAGAAAATTATCAAGGCTAATAAATTTGACGTATACAAGAACTGTCAATGAAACATACGTTATACTTGTAATTGCAGTTCTTAAAATAACATCTGACATAATAAGGAAAATTTGAAAAAACTGAAACACGCAACTTTTAATGATAGTCTGGAAAATCGTTTTTATACGTAAAAAATGATGAGATTATGCACTCATCGCTCACTGGCTGGGGAAAAGCCTTATAACGGTAGCAAGGAGGGCGGAAAAAAGGATAAAAAATAAAGAGGAACGGGGAATCCTGTAACAATTTCGCGACATCTGTGCACACGAGAATCAGCTGCATTACAATCTCCGCGAGTGTTGGACATTATACCCCCGTGAAATCGGCGCAGTCACGTGTGCGCAAAAAAAGAAAAGGCTTTTTTATTTTAAAATAAAATGCAGGAAAATGGAAGTGGAAATGGAAATTGAAATGAGAAGGGAAATAAAAATGGAATATAAAATGCAGGCTTCCGTGGTTATTGGGAAATTCCTATCGAAATGTGAACAAAAATCGTATTAGCGCGCGGACTTAAGCTTAGCTAATCTCGGTTTGTGCATCAGCGGTTCGTGCGTAAAGCCGTAGCCACACATGCGTTCTGTGGCTAAAAACTGTCTATTCCCTTGGAAAAAGCACACAAAAGCCGGCGGTTGGTTATGCGATCCCCGGCGCGCATTATTTGCTGCACCCCCCACGCGCTAATCCCGTCGATCAGAGACGGAGGAGGCAAGCAGAAAGCAGTACCGAGCGAGAGACGCCGACTGATTTAGTGTTCCACGCGCGGCTTTTTAATAAGCCAGAGACACCTGAGTGGGCGGCTCTTTAAATTACTACCCAAACGCGCGCAAAGAAATTTATAAATTTCTAAAAATGCAGTAGAATCAAGTAAAACGGTGAAGAATGTCATAAATGGAGAAAAATAGATTGCACGCCGGCACGCTGGGGTGGCAATTAAAAAAGCATCAGTCACGCCTATTGCGTGCAACGAGCTGGCGCCTCAACTCGCAGACGCGCACGTGGCCGATCCTCGGCACATCCGCCCTCGCAGCATTTACTACGCGATTTTTCATCGCTTCTCTTAGCTTCTTCGTCTCATTTTGTCAGGAGGAAGAGCCACTGTTAATTGAATATCGATAGTCGCATTATTTCGGATTATTTCCGATTATTAGCTCACCATCATTTTACTTTTTCTCTTCGATTGTTGTGTTTGCGCTATATTTAGACGCGTAATTACAAACTCACTGAAATAGTATTTCCTTTGCTGCGGATGTTGCGCGTTTATTGGCTCGACGCCCCTTTTTCTCTTTCTTTCTAATGTTCATCTGCTGCTAACCCAGGGGAAGAGATAAATAAACGATGTAACTGGATGGATCTTTTAATGTTGCAAAAGAGAAAAAGAAAAAAAAAGAAATAAAATGCCAAGGCGAATTGACATTTCCAATTTTATCTTTCGATCGAGCATTAATATAGGAAATCGTTGACGTTAAATAAATTAGTTTGACGAATCGAACCGTCGGCCTATCCCAAAAGAATTTTACGATATGAACTAGAATAGACACAATTGTTCTGGATTTGAACTGATGATTTAAAGAACTTTTCATTTGGTCGAAATGAAATGTAAAATTAGTTTCGTTGCACGTGAACGTTGAACACAAGTACAAGCACAGCAAGTACTTAACCGAGCTTTCTGCAGCTACTTTCTTACTGGCACTCTTCATTGAGAAGGCGGTTCGACAAAAAGCCTGCGACCCATTGACAGTCGAGGGCTAATTTGCTCTGACTAGCCAGTCGCAGAGAAAAAAGACGATGGGACGGCTGTGGCCGCGCGAAAGCCGACAAGATGCGAGATCGTTTTTCTCGCTCTTGCGGGACAGGAAACGAGCAATTAAGCGCGGGCGAGATCGACCTTATCGCGCGCAGACGCGCGACCTCAAGCGTCGCTCACACTGCCCTGCGTTTGTAGTTTTGTCTCTCTTAAATTTTATCTTAATTCCCTGCCATTGGCTAGTCTCAGTTCACCCTCATTTTTTATGCATCATCCTTTCTCCTGTATAATGAAAAAAAGTTTATTTTATGCTTCCTTTTTTTTCACAAAATGTCACAGTATGAAAAACGCTTAAAGTTTCGCTGCAGTTGAGCTTGAACTAATAAAGGAATAAAAAAGATGAAGCGACCGACGACGCAATATTACTCAAGCAGCGTGACACATAGCAGTGTATAATTTTTAAGTATGAGAACACACAAGGAACATTTGATTCGCCGAAATTCAACTGGCATCCGGTTAGCTTTTTCATCTGCTCCCGCTGATTCGTTAAGTTCAACATATATTGAATCTGATTTCACAAGATTTCATCTTTTCCGAGTCACAACGCAATCCGCCGTCATTCTAAGATGATTTGTATTTTCGTTTCTTATTCGATTTCAAAGGAAAGGATTAAATTATAAATGGCGACCATTTAAAATTTTCAATACTATGTAAATTATACTTCTCTGACTCAGTCCGCGGTCGTAAATTCATTCGGCCTCTATGCAATCGTGAAATGTTTGCTTTTCTGCTCGGATTATCACAGTCGTATAAAATACGAGGACTGTCGGCTGCAAATAGCCCGACCTGCTGACGCGCTGATCAAATTGAAATATTCAACCAGCATTACCTAATATAATTTAATATATTCTATCCATCTCCATTTAATACTGGCAAATAATCATTTGACTGTAAAAAAGTAAATGGAAATGAATTTTCAATTACTTAATTTGTTTATGTTAATTTTTTAAGTTTTTTATAATAAGAATACAGCATGTTAAGTTCCGTGATCGGGACATTATACAGCACAATACTTAAGCAACGATTGCATGTATGAACCTCCCTAAGCAGATTTTAGCTGATGCCTCTGGACTTTTCCCAGACATCCAATCGGATTTGCCCAAATGCAAATATGTGACATAATAATCGCGCATTTTCGGATGCGTGAAATGCAATTTCACGTAGTCCAGCGAAATTTAATTAACCAAATCCCAGCGCATCGGTTTTTCACGCTAATGAAATATGCTCGATAGTCTCTTTTCACGGTTGAACAGAAAAGCTAGAAATCCGCAAGCCTCTATTAGACTTTAATTCCTCAAAATTTGTCTGCTTACAAAATGAATAGCCGGAAAAATTTAACTTAATTAAGCTCCTGAAAATCTTGGTTAGAGGACGCTTTCATCAGTTTGCCGCTTGTTTTTCAGCAAAAGTGCAAGGTCACAGAGAGTGACTAAGGTTTCCTAGTTGCTGCGAGGTAACCGCATCCATATGATGCATGAAAATGCGGCAAATCGTTATTGTAAAATAAGGCTAACCGAGCGCTAGATGAAGAAGTAGATCGTCAGCGTGCGATCATTCAAACGGGAAATCCAATCTCGGATAGAATGTGCGTTCAGCGATGACCGCAATTCCACTGCGTGTGCGGCATCCTACAAAAGGAAGGGAAAGGAAAAAAACACGAGGGGAGAACAAGCCAAGCGCCCCAGGACAGATTGGCTTTTCAACCACGACCCTGACCTTTAGAGCAGCAAAATTAAGAAAAACAGCTGCAGTGCCGTGCAATTTGTTGCAATACCTTTTCTTTCTTTATCTCTCATCGCTTTGACAAGTAACTTTATTTGACTTTTAAGTGATATTTGTTGGGATATGGGTATTTAATCAAACACACAGTTTACTAAGTACAAAACAAACGAGACTTTTATTTAATACTACTCGTCTGAGAAGGACGTCTACTCCTTAGAGCTGCTTCTATGCGACTGAACT
>JAWWEN010022948.1:0-18181 GCA_035582955.1 Sycophila texana | reverse complement strand
CGTGCTTGATCCAAAATTTTTAATCATGGATCGACCTCAAAAGTGCTTATTTTTTTGTAGAATTGCTCATATATATAAGGTCTGTGTTAAACCTGGAAAATTCGCGCCATCTTGGTTAGATATATGTATCGGATGTCAAATCCCAGTACCAAACTATTAATCTTGGCTTTATTAGCTTTTCAACGACACGAGCTTGAACTAAAGCCGCGTATCGACAGCAAACGACGCTTATGTGCAGGCGAGTTCGATAGCGAAGGTGAGGAGCGTTCGACGTGGGCTCACGGAGCCGGCGGTCGTGTTGGTCCACTTATGCGTCGGCCGCGTCCGCCTAGGCGTGGACAGCATAACGCAAACAGAGGATTGAGGTAAGGCCGTCGGTGGTGACTTACCGCAGGCGCCCTGGTGCTTGAGCCGGAGGTCCTTCCGCTTCTGGCAGCTCGCGCGGCGCAGCTGACACTGGTTCGCGTAGGTGACGCCGTCGTAACCGCAGACCGGTACGTAGCTCTCGGGACAGGTGTCCGGGCACTGGCACGTCGCCTCGCCGCTCGCCGAGACGACGCAGTTCATGCCCCAGGCGCAGAAAGTCTTCTCGCACGGTTCTGCAAAAAAAAAAAGAGGGTAGCCTTGACGTTAGATAAGTTCGAAAAAGTGTTTTGTATCGCTGATTTATTTTTCGGGAAGTTATCGATGAATGTACTAGGATTTGAGAGATAATTGAGTGACAGTTTTTGTCTGTGCAGTAAAATGTGTTCAACGCAAACTACACGTCTTGATTATTATAATATATACGAATATTTGAAGTTATTATAATAGTTAAACAAGGAGAGTGCGTCGCATCTTTGGAGCTAAAACATTAGAAATTGTTTTCTGATACAATGAGCTTTATTTAAGAAGATGCAGTAAGTTTACCACTAACAATTGCAAGTATATCTATCTACATAATATTTTGAGCATTTCCTGTGTGAAAAATGCTAATTTTTTGTAGTTATATTTGTAAAAGAATATGAGTAATTTTTTTCGTTAGACTTTATTAAAGCAATTTTCAAAAATTTCATCCAAATTGATGTCACTCTCCTTGTATTTACACTTTATTTCAATAAAATCCTCTTTCTGTCTGTGAGAGAGTATAGAAAATGTTTGTACTAATTCATCGATAAGCTCCTTTTTAAATGTAGTTAATTATGAAGGAATGAGTTACTTTAATCGATAGAAAAGCATAGAAGGTTTACTGAACAAAATTTGGTAAGACTATAGTATTCCAATATTTTAAATTAATAAAAGCTCTGTAAATTTTGGGAGTGTCGAAATAATGAAGTGGTTATTTGGATTTTCGCTTTTCCAAACGTTTTTCGTTTTCAAAAATTAAAACACACATATAAAATACATACAATAAAAGGGTAAATAATTAATTTCTACACTCAGGGAAAGGTTTTCGTAAAAATTACTATGTCTGGTAAAGTAGTTACAGACTGACGTTTCAAAAAATATTACTATATTTTTACGTAAAATTTACTATAGGTATACGAAAATTTACAAAAATATTTGATAAATTTTACTGTAAATTAAGTATGGTAATTTTTTTCAGACTGACAGTCTCTCACCACGTTTCCAGACAGCTGTAGTAATTTTTACTAGACATTTCTCTCATAGTATTAAGTTGCATTTCATGAAAAGTCATACAATTTCCTTTTAAAACAACAAGAATTTACGTTATCTATCAAACTGTTTTAAAAGCTAGGCCTGTTTTTTTTTTAATATGAATATTTTAAAAGCAATGTCTGACCATACCCCGCATATATCTACTGATAAGCAATATCCATTTAAACTACAAATTTTAAGGCCATTACGTTAACTGTATCGTAGTTTCCACTTCGATAAACAATTGCCGCTGATTTTAATAAATACTGCTACAAATTTTCAGTTTTAATATTAATAAATTTCAAATAGCAACAACTTATAAGATATTACCGATAAGTCTTAAAATCCCAATGGTCTTAAAAACTATTTCCGTTTCAAGAGCCGAGGTGGCAGCCCAGTCTCCGACAGTTCCGCGTTCCTTTTTCTCCATCGCAGCGAAAAAAAAGTCAGCAGACCCCGAGGAAAAAGGAAAATTCGACCTTCCCTTTCTTCCCCGGAACGTCTCTTCTTGGAAGTGAGCCCAGCGTGGCTGCAATCAATTTCCCCTCCCGCCACCGCGCAGGCGGCTCGGAAAGTCGATTCGGGCCCCGCAAAAGACGGAAGCGGCTCGCTCGAGTTTCACGAGGACCGCCGAGCTTCCCCCCGCCGGATAATCAGTGCACGCGCTCGACCCGGTCATTAATATAGCGCGGGCAACTTGATCCCTCGACTCGCAGCCGCTAACTCCCGGAAAAAAATCGCCGCTGCTCGGTCGGCTCCTTTTCTTCTTCCTTCCCGGGGGGTAGGGGGTGGGGGGATATCTCAGACATGCCGGGGGCTTTAGTATGGAAGGATTAGAGAGATTGCCAGCTGTCGCGGACGCGTAAGGTCTTTTTGATGAATGAAGAGATCTACATGTGATTTGAATAGTTTCGTCGCTCACGTGCCTAACTGAGCTGAGTGTTTCGATATTTTTTCTTGTTATTCCTGATAGATGAAAACTTGCGGATTGAGTGATGAAGGAAACGAATTGAGCTGACCGTATCTTGGCATGTTTTTTCATCTCGTGACTTATCATATTTTTAACACTGATCCGTAGATTTTTGGCCTGCAATTTTTTTTTTTAATTTTGTTTAATTTTTTACTTAACTATTCAGTTAGTATTAATTTTTTACTTAACTTTCAAAGCTAAAAGACGTTTACTGGCGGAGATATTGAAAAATGTTACCAATTTTACATAAAAGATGTCTTAAAAATGTTATCAATTCTACTTGTTACTTAATACACTGGTTCCTCTTTTATAGGATGAAAATTCTTTGAAAATTTTAAAGGGCACTCAAAATCATAACAAAAAGGCTCGAATGTGTATAAAAGTGTATCGCATATGAATCGAGTATAAGCAGCGTTTCTTTTGTATAACATCTCAGAGGTAATGTGAAATTCGATTTTCGCGAACAATGACGCACAATTTCGCAGAATTTTGTCGCATGGGAAGAAGAGAATGGGGGCTGTCTTTTTATGCGCGGTTTATGCGGTCGGTGGAGACTTTGAATGCTCGTATAGCGCGTAGAGGCAATACCTATATGCAAACATAATAAACCTATACCTTTATGGCTTGTTGCGTTAAATTTGGATAGCTCGCACGAGAGTAGGCTGAATTTACGTCTACGCCTATTTGATCTTTACTATTTTGAACAATTGTTTTTGAAGAAATGGAGATAATTAGTCCATGATCTATATTAAATTATAATATAATCTTCATCAAGTATTATAAATGAAAAATTTAACAGCATAAATTGCAACATATATGGCCGTATAAGGTCTGCAGATATTTCTTGTATTACAAAATAAGGTACGGGCATAATTATTAAATTCTACTTATAACATCGTAAATATTGTGTTTATACAAAATCACATTTTCACAAAGTTTCATCTATATAACTCTATAAAAACAACTCCGTAAAAAACCTAATTCTTTCAAGGACTTGTTACATAACGAGATGTTTGCATGATGCAGGGATATAAACCACTTAACGATATCCTTCTTTCGTATACCTTCTCCTCATTGGTCTTCATCGTTCGAGTCTCAAATAGATTTTCAAGAACCTGGTCATGGAAATTTCTTCAAGTTTGAACAATCGAGGTGCCTTTGTTTATTCTATCCGTAGCTGTTGGTTTTTCCTGAGAAAGAGAGTGGGAAAGGGGGAGAGAGAGAGAGAGAGAAGCAAAATCGAATAACAGGCGCGAGCGCAAAAGCTTGATATGCAAAGTGCGCGGCGAATTGCATCGTACGCGCATACGCCGCTGCTTTGAGCAAAAAAATTACGTTAGCCGAGCGTATCAACTGCCTGCCGGAGCTTCCCCTCTCTCTCTCTCTCTCTCTCTCTCTCTCTCTCTCTCTCTCTCTCTCTCGCTCTGTGGCTTTCTTCCCTCTCTTCCTCCTCACTTTAAAGCAATTTTCACGCTCTAGAACAAATTTACTTTAGTCGAGGGAGCGCGGTTTTTTCGTTTTATTTTCTTTGCAATTTTCCCTCTTTCCCCCACCCCTCTCCTCTTTACGGACCTATTTCCCTTAATACATTTGAGCGTGAATGACGCGGGCCATGTAATTAATCCGCAGAACAAATTCTTGCGCGTTTGCTCGGGGGTTATCGCGAGACAGCGCTTGCGCAATGTAATTTTTAAAGTGTTCCGTCAACTCAAACAGTTTGATGCATTAGTAGAAGCTTTCGCAGGAAGAAAAAATTTTCATTAAAAATTACTTATGGTATTTGCTACAAAGCAAGGACAAACTCGTAAAATAAAAAAAAACATGTATAGTAGTTAGTTAATTTTAAAATATTTAAATTAAATTTTGCGACAATTACAATAAATTTTACATTTCTAGTAAAATTTGCTAGTAAACGTACCAATTCTTTTTATTTTTCGAATTTGTCCTTGCTTTAGTAAAATAGTTTACAGTAGTTTTTTTAACGTAACAGTTTTTTGCGTGCGGGCGGTATATAGTAACAACTGCAACTGCTCTCATTATTTGAGTTATATAAACAGCAGCTGGACGAAGTTAATACGTAACGTTGACGATCAATCAGTAAACTCTAAGAATTTGTGCAATATGACATTAATATATCTTAATTAAACGCACATAGTTACCGCTATTTGAAATCACATTTTCGACTTTGGAGAAGAGAGTTGCATTAAAAATTACTGCAGTCTTTGCTAACGAAAAAGAAAAGAAATAATTACTAAAACTAATTACTGTAGCGAGTTATTAATTTCAATTGTATTATTGTTACAGTTATATTAAAATTTTTAATTATAGTAATTAATTTTTAATGTGACGATACGAAGTACGTGGGTAGTGTTCATATATCGTAGATTGGCTCGAACTGAATTCCTTACATATTACACTGAGCTCAATATGACACCTCGTTTTGTTAAAACTGATACTTTGTTGCAGCTCCGTGTATGTATTGTCCGCGCCGATTTGAATAATAAAAAATACAATCTACAATACGTCACAGTCAGCGAAAGCCGACGATCGAAATGGTACAATTAATAAACGTCAAATTATTAACCGAGAAATGCCGCCCCGACGCAATCGCGACTCACGCACTGTACGCGCTCGTTACGTCCGAGTCTCGTGGGTAGCCGACGTAATGCACCGACCGCCCCCTCCCCCGCGACTTACATAATAAATTGAGGCGAGCAACGTTGCTCGCGTCGGGAAAAGAAATACGTCGTAAAAGGTCAAAAGTTGAACGATATAGTAATCAGCGCGTTTCGCTTGCCTAAGCAGTCGCGGGGGTCAACGTACGCCTCGGGTCAGTCCGATAGTATCGGTCGGCAAAGGGGCGAAGCGGCGCGCCCGCCCTTTAACGGAGTTCCGTCGACGCGAATTGCTGTTTTTTTTTTCTGTCGTGATGGTGGCGCTACTCGGCGAGGGGACCAACGGTAGCGGCGATGCGAGGCGTACGCACGCGTTGACAGTGTAAAATACGGGGTTTTTCGAACGAAATCCGAACGATACGACTAAAATTGCCATTCGGTGAGAGGCCAGCTATCCGGCTCTTTTCGACTGGCCGAATGAAAGTGCATTGAATGTGGGAGATATTTAATTTTTTACGCTGTTACGGTTAGAATTAGCCTTCGAGTAAATAGTTAAATGAAATGTTTACTTGGAATAAATAAAAATATCTAAGAGATATCATTTGCTATATAGATTTATTAGAAGATTTTTCTAGTGAGGATGATTGATTGTCTGAGGTGCCCTCAAGTATACCAGTTGTGTTTAAATTGTCGTCTGAATCTGCTTCTCTAATTTCATACCGTTTTTTTCTAATAAGTTCAGAACTGTTCTAACACTTAAATCGCGTTGACTCATACGTTAATAATACTATTATTTTATACAATTTAATAAAAAATATAATCCGTCGGACAATTCAGACCAGAACGAACATCGAACCGCGCTGTGCTCTAAAAAGCGCACTGGGTGTTCCAGCCTCGCCAAAGCAGGAACAACCCGAGAGTACTGCAGGCGCGCAGCAATAAATCAGCAACGGCTACTTTTGGAATCAGGCGCCGAATTTCAGACGGCGAGAGATAGCAGCCCTCTCCCAGCAGGGGCGCAAACAGATCGAAGGCCCGGCCTTAAAGCGACACCTTCGGTGGCCGAGCCGCGACGCGGCCCCGTCCCCCGTGATAAATCGCGCGCCGGCCGCGTGTAAACAGGGCCGCGCGCCGGCCTCATCTTTCACTTTACGCGCGGCACGCTATCGCCCCTCCGGGCGCTATATGCGCCTCTCCGCCTTTTATCTCGTCCGATTTTCTTACTTTCGCGTGCGATGCTTAATTAATCGGGCGCACCGCCGGCGCGCGCTCCGCGGTAATTGATTTCGGACGGCGGTTGCACCGCTGCGCGCGCGCGCGAGCTCCCCTGCGCCCTCGGGATAGATAAGGGCGCCGCGCGCTGCAGGAAAATTAACGGGCGGCTTCTTTTTACAGCCGGTGTAAATTGTAAGTGTTCTCGCTGTTGATTAAATAAAGCGCGCAGTTTCCTATCTAACGGTTCGGTTTGGAAATTTTGAGACGGGAACTTTCGAGTTCGGCGGCTGGGATAATTAAGGGGCGGGTGTATATAGCTTAGTCTTTTGAAATTTTAGCGTTGCCTGGTTAATTAGAAAATTTTCGTTTTTTTTTTTTTTTTTTTTTTTTTGTTTTTATTAAGTTTTTCTAACTTCTAGAGAAGTTAATTACAATGTTACAAGAAACTTACGAGATTTTCATATTTTTCTTTAATGAATTTCAATTTTGACGGATCGATGATTTAAAAAAAAAAAAGAAATAAAAGAATTTTGTGGTTAACTGGCATTTTCTGATAACTTTTTGTTTTAATAAAAATTAAAAATTTAGATCTTGAGTCCAATCTCTTAGGCTAGGTGAAATTTTTCGTAAAAAATTACGATGAAATTTACCGTAAAGTCCTATAAAAAAAATTGTAGCAACATTTTAAATAGTAATTTCATTGATTAAAAGATCTAATTAAATGGCTCCAAAATTCAAAACGTTTTAATAGGTGGATTTATTTTTTTAAATTTTTATTATAAAAAATTGGTAAATGCTTAATTTCATCGATAGTTTAAGCATTTTCTAATTATTTTAAATAAGTTTAAAAGTAAATGCTTCTTTGATTTTTTTATTTAAGCTTGCTAATTACTTAAGAAAACGTATAAGGGGCATAATTTGTAATACTTACAATTTTTACAGGAAGATCACTGCAGTATCTTTTATCTCAATCTTAAATGGTCGACCGAGCTCTATAATTTTAACAGGAAAAGCTTCGCAAAAAGTACGAGGAATCTGCTGTACAAATTTTCAGTAATGCCCTATAATTTACCCTATATTTACGTTCTACGATAATTTTTACGTGGAATTTCTCTAAGTGATAAGGAACTTTAGAAAAATCTAACTAACCCACATATCCTTCACTTTTAGACGACTAATAAAATCCCTCTGCCTCAAATGAGGCTAAAAAGAGATCAAAAGAGAATTTACTACATTTATACATATAATTTAGAATTTATACATTTTATTAAGAAACACACTTATTTAAAGTAAATATCAAAATAATTAGAAAATTTCTGATTATTTTGTTAATCTATCAACGAAATTAAATTAAAACCATCTTCTTCGATTAATTAAATAAAAACATTAAAAAATACACATCATCTTTTGAATTTTGGTTGCCATTCAATCAAAAATTCATCTTTCAACCGAACAAATCTACTTTTACAAAGCTTCGTGACATCGTTTTGTTAATTGAAAAAAATCAGCCGATTGCGCTTTTCACTCGCAGTAATTGCAATTAGCGAAGAAAGCAAAGAGTCAAGCCTAACTCACAAATCAATCGCGGCCCATTCAGCCGCTACGGCCGCACCTGGGGAAATCCAGTATATAGGGCCACTTAACGGCGCACTGGAAACGAACGCGCCTGACAGTGCGGCCGGCCTGTCCGAGGTGCGAACGTCGTGCGTCGGAGCGAACAACCACCCTGCAGCTTTATGCGGCGCCTCGCCTGCCGTACAGCGGCGTCCTTTACGAGCGGACGCCCCCCAGGCGAGAATTCCCTGATAAGTTGCGCTCGCGCCCCCTCGAACGCTCGGAATTGCCCGCGCTGTCGTTGCTCGATGGAGCGCTTCGCCTCGTTGATCGATTGATTTCAAGGTCGATGCCATTTCATCTGTCACTATCTCAATTTCTTTTAAGCGAATTCTCACTGGATCGTCGCGAGAATAGGGCGATTGACACTAAAGTGACGGAATTTTTACTACGGTTCGGTGAATTGTATTCAGTGAATTTATATATTCATCGACAAGCGTTTTCTCTGTTAAAGAAATTATGAGTTTAAAAGTGAAACCGCAGCTTCGTAATTTCTTATTTATACTGACGTCTAATGATCGGGTAAAGATTCGAAGTCCTCTCTTTAAAAATTAAAGAAAAAAAGTACTTACTCTGCAATTTCGATTGATACTATTGTTGAATCTTGAATACATATATCACCATTCAAGAATAAAGTTATGTTACACCGTCTATAGCAAAATCCAACGCGATCCGCGCGTCGACTTACTTATGTCGTCTTTTTGAGGTAACATTTTTAAATTTAGCGTCATTTAACCAGATATGTCCGTGCGCCAATCAAATCGCGTTTTAAAATGCTTCACAACATCCTGCCATCACTTTTTAAGCGAGGATTATTAATATTATTAAAAGAATTGAGGAATATTAGCCTATAGTATTGTAAGTATAGATTTTATTTATGAACGGAGACTGGCAGATATTTAGCGGGTAAACCGGAAGTTACATTATTTATCTTATGTGAGTGCTTATAATCAATATACAGCTCATTTTTAAACATTATTATTCATTTTTAAACATTTGTGCACTTATACTAAATTAAGTAAATCAGTAAACTTTTTCAAAATTTACGGTATACTTATCACCTATTTTACAGCGTAAGTTTGCAAGTACCACGATAAGGTAAAATTCACCGTACTGGAGTAAAAATTACTGCATTTAAAAGAGGGTTAGACCTATCTTAGCTTGAGTTGCTCAAGTGTCACTTGGATTATGCGGTTTATCGTTATTAGACCATTCCGAGAGTATATGGTTACGCATTTCCACTTTACACCAACATTGTTTCAAGGAAATTGTAATTCTTGCATGGCTCGTGCTGAGATGCTATAGACACAATGAACCGTAAGGCAATTCGCGACGGGTTTTGACCTAGTTGAGTTCCTCGTCAGACGGACGAAAGCACAAGTCCCATGGCAGACGTATATAAACAAATTATGCGACCTGAACGTGCCTTATAAGCATTACAAATTTCTTGAAACGACGTCGGGATATAAAGTGGAAAATTATAATCGCATTTTCTCCCAGAATAAACCAGTATGACCAGTTGTTTGACCCTTTCACGAGTGAAGGACCGGAAATATGTAATATTTAATAAACACACACTAAAGTCATACTACAAAATGTATACCTGGAGCTATAAAATTTATTAATTCATTAATTAATCAATGATAAGCAGTTAGGCTAATTGTCGAGAGGCTCGATTAATTTAAATATTAAAATGGGAACGCCGAGCGTGGTTTATTAATACAAAGAGCGAAAACGCGCTCCGAAATGCTGGAGCGCAACGATCCCGGCAGGCATGGCGGAACAATAAATAAACATCACCGGCGAAAAATGGAGGAGGCCAGAGCAGTTGGCAGAAAACACTTCATCCATAACGCGGATTCATTCCGAGCAACCGAGAAATCCCCAGCCGTCCGACAGGCTATCCCCGGGAGATGAAGCTGCTCGACTTTTCTCCTCGTTCGCGCGTGCGATATTCGTAATTCGAGCCCAGCGCGACAGTCCCTCTTCGTGTTCAAGGAGAGGAAAGATTTTTTTTTCTCTTTTTTTTTTATATTAATAACTCGACGTTTGCGAGCCCAGAGCTCGGGGTGGGTGGGCGCCTCGTGACGGAGGGGAGACGCCCTGTTGCTCCCGCGGAGGCATCGATTTGACACGTTTACGACCCGACGGGTTCCTTGTTACATTTGCCTTTCCCGTGCGACGCGCGAGCTTTTTGTGTCCCTCACAGCTTCCGCGCGCTGGGATTTCAGCGTTCCATCGGAAATCGCGCGAGGATGATAAATTTTTTGCTCGTTTTCTTTTTTTTACTGGGCTCTTTTTCATTGCGCCTCTCGCTGTACGCAAAATTAAACTTGACGGATCTGAGCTTATTGATTAATGAACGGTTGCTTCGGAGGAAGTTTAGAGCGGTCGGATTAAACAATAATTTTTTTAAACAGGGAAGGTAAGAATTTATTTGTATTTAGGGATGAAATGAAACTGTCATGAGCGATAATCCTTGCTTTTCATTAGGTAAAGTACATGCTACGTGCTTAATAAAATTTACAAATTCAATCAGTCAAATGGAATTATACTAGATCGAAATATATACTTGCAGAACGTTTTCAAAATTTAAAAAAAATTGCTACATATTTTGACGATAACCTCGGAAAAGATACGAAAATGATAAAGTAAAGCTAAGTGAAGACAATACAAGACAAACACAAATCTTCAACGTTGCCATTTTTTGAAAATTTTAGATTTTTCCGCAAGAATTTATTTCAGTCGAGACGTACGTATATCTTAAATAAATTGTTAAAGAATATTTTTGTTTTAATCAGCTAAATTTAAATGACTCTAATTATAACTACTCAAAAGCAAAATTAGCAGAAATACAGAAGTGTAGAAGCATACGAACAAGCTCTGACCAAGTTTGAGCCTTTATAGTTAACAAATAAATTATACTCATTTATGATAATTATTTCTCGTGCGTATTTATTTAAAAATTACCTCTGTGTATTTAAAAACTGGAATATTAATACCTCTATCCCACATGCAGGGTAAAAAGAAATTATTAAAATTATAATAACATTTTTAAATATTTAAAAACATTTCCATTTCATTTTACATACAGAATTAAATCCTTCGCTCTTTTGAGAATAACATTAAAAAAAAAAACCTTGAATTTTAACTCGCTTTTCAAATATAACACTGCCTTGTTCTTCTCTGAAACATCACTTATTTCGCAGCGCAAATATTAAAGTTAAATCAAGCAAATGTATTTTAAATTTTATCCATATTATTTTATCCATATAAGAACAGTGGAAAATTTTGCATCGAGTTATTTTTTTTATTAATGCACAACGATAAAATTTCCTTCGAGGCCCATTCACATTAAATTTCCAGCGTGCGTTGTTAACAGTGAAGCTTACGCGCTAACCTCTCGCTCGTTACAATTAAATATTTATTTTTAAATGGCTTTTCGCCATAAACAACGCCATATTCCCGCAGGTTCCTCGTTAATAAAACAATCGACGTTTTGAGTGGTGGCCGCTCGATAATACAGTAAAATCCGCGAAATCTCCCACACGCGAAACGGCGAAAAATCACATCTGCCGGGCTGCCTAAGCCGTCCGGTCGGTTTAATCCGGCGCAATTTTCGCGCGATCGCACAGAAACACAAACCGCCTCGCCGAAACGAAAACAATGATCCGCGCCGGGCACCGACAGCGTGTAAAACAGTAATTTTTGCGCGGCCCGCCGGCGCGAGCCTCCGTCCAGGCTAATTTGCTCGCTAGCCTCAGTGTAAATATGCGCGCGCGCCCGTACTCTCGCGAAATCTCGAAATTCAATTTGTCAGCTCTTTTTAGCCGGACGAGCGGCCGCCGGGAGGGGCTCGAGTGTCATCATTGCGACGAGGCCGTGATAGCAAAAAAAAAAAAAAAAAAAAAAAGCGAGAGACCACGGAGCCGCCTGCTCGGTAAATATGTATGACGTTTGATCCGATCGCGCAGATTCCCTACGCGAGCTCTTTTTTTTTTTTATTTGACGTCTGGCCGTTCTCTAATTTGACTCTTTGTCGGGGATTATTTGCACAGCGGCATTTATTGCGATCGGTTATTCCGCGCTTCTTTTGGTCACTTTTTTTTATCCGATGATGGACTGAACGATTACTTTAACGAAGGTTGGGGGAGGAGTGACCAAAAAGTCCTGCTTCGTGTTTTTTTGGGAAAGGGTCATTTGCAAGATCATTAAATAGTGATATAAAGTTATAATTCACGCGTTTATTCGAAATTTAATTATTTCCATTTTGAAAGTTAGCGGCATTTTCTCTTGCCAAATATTGCGCTGGATTGTGCCAGTTTGAAGGTAATCGCGAATATGCATCCACTCAGGATAATCAAGTAGGCGAAAATAAATAAAATTGAATACGGTAATAATAATATTACACGTTAGACTAAATCGCCGAGTGAATCGAAGTATTTACTTTTTAGCTTTGTGTGGAAATGCTTCAATTAGGAAAATAATTGCGATTGCTTTGGCTATTGTAATTTGATAAGTTAAGCACTTTGATAAATCGCTCGTTAAATTTATCGTAAGCTATTTTTGTTCAATTATGGAGGATTCCGCCAATTTTAAATTGAGTGACACCGTAAATAATTTACTTAAAGCTCCTACAGCGATCCTCCGTTTTATATTTAATGACGAGAATTGTATACCAATGGTTCGATATTGTCTTCAAAGGAATCATGCTTTTCTTAATAGAGACAATTTTTAAGTTATTCCCATATATTTGTTTTTCACCCCGTTGACAATTGTGAAGAGAGGAATTTTATTTTAAAAGTTTGCCTTCAGACTTCTGATTCACTTCAATATAAATTTAATTAACGAAGTGCCTTCATTATCTACAAGATCATTCACAATTTCAACTTTATGGTTCAGCATTTTTAAGTTAAAATCTGGAATACAAAGTCAGAAAAAAATCAGTATTTTCCGATGCCTCTTTTCATAGTTATCAGTACAAAAGGTTTACCAGAATAACATTTGAATTAAGTTACACTAAAGAAAAAAAAAAATGATTGTACAGTCAGTGTGTATTTTCGACCCGCTCTCTAAATCTCAAAATGTGGAATTCAATTGGAAAAAGTGAATAGTAACATTTTGTACGTCAAATGTCGTCCACTGATTCAATACGTGGACGAATTTTCACATACAGAATGTCACTATTCACATTTTCTTAGAGAATTTTCACATTTTAAGATTTACAAGGAAAGCAAAGATATAAAAGTTTTTCCAAAAGCCTCTTCCAAAAAACATATTTACCTCTCTATAGGTACTTGTATCGAATTGATAAAAAAAAGTCCTACCCAGATAAAAATCATAAATTGGCGCAAGCCCGGCACACGCGCAGTACATTTCCTCTCGGGTTCCGCCCAAAGGTCAGTCGATCAGACGTTGCGAAAATAATTCCCCGGCGCCGGACGATACGTCATCGTGGGAATCGAGCCTGGCGCTGCAGCCGCCGGTGGCTCTTCTACGCGGATCGAATCAACGCGCGGCGACTTGATCAAAGGGCAAGCCGGTGTCAAAGGAAAAACGCCGGATCGATGTGTATAATTCTCCGCGGCTCGGCTGAGAAAAGACGAGGCTCAAAGGGAATGCGGGGCCCAACTGCACATTTCCCCCGACACGTCCACATCTCGCCCAATTAATCGGCAAAGGTCGTCTGCGATTTTGTCCTGGAGCTTTTGTTTCGCCGCGCCTATATATACATGTCCATCGACACTCGTGGCGCTGCCACTTGCCATTAGTGGGCTTATCGAGCTTTGAGCATTTCCGATTGTTATACGGCGTGATGTGCGTGTAGATTTTACTTATTTTCGCCGACGGATGTGGCAATCGAGTATATGGCGTTATCAGATTATTCAACTAAAATCTACGAGGATGTAGAATTTGCTGCAGTTAGATGCGCTTACACTAAATGGGCGGGTCGTTGCACTGCGGTACATTCTCCGAGGGATATTCTGAGTGTAGACCGTACTGTTGGATAGCTTATGTAACTATTTGGATTTTGCGAAATATAGAACTGAAATTGTAAGTTCCATTTTCATTTGGAAGTATAGTATATATAAGTAAAGTAGAGCGTTGAATTTTAAATGCAGAACTAACGATTTTATCGTAATAAAATAATACAATTTTATAAAATTATGTCGGCGAAGAAGTTAGAAATAAAATGCCATTAGCTAATTGATCGCGCAATGCAGTAACGTTACATTATTCACAGGCTGCAAAAATTTTTCGAGCTTCAGCCGTTGAATCTCCCATGCTTTAGCTTGAAATTTATTGAGTTTAAAACTTTCTCATTACGCGGACACGGTCATTCCATCGGGCTGTTCATTCTCCGTCTCTCTCTCTGATTCCACGCCGTATAAAACTTTCATGTACTCGCGTACTTTGATGTTCTTCCACTTCGGTGTCTCTTATAGAAACCAATTTTTTTTCTCTCTTTCTCTCTCCCAAATAAAAAAATCTTCGATTATTCGAAAAAAATGCAATCAACTTCAGTCGTTCGTTCCACTTTATCAATCTCGACTCTTTCAATCTTCATTCCTTCGTAAAATTACAGTCCGATTGTACATGAATCTTGACGGCAAGAGAAGTTAATATCACGAGCGCTTCGTAAAAAAAAAGATCGTTGAAAGTTGCTGTTGGAAAAATGTTGCCAACTGTACTGGGTCAATGCTTTCTCATATAGAGAAGGCTGCAAATGGTATTAAAATGAACGCACGTAATAGGGAGAGTGCGAAATTACGATAAAGTTCAAGCTAATTTTTAAAAACGATAGAAATTTTATAGAATGCTTTAAACAATTAAATTCAGCGTGTATGCAAATTTACAAAAAAATTCTGATTGATAATTTTTTTAAAGTTGAATGTCTTACAAAAATAATTTTTGTTTTGTCCGTAATGTGTAATGTAAAAAGAACATAAATCTGCCTAAAATCCAAACTATTCGATAAAGACTTCGTTTTTTTAATAAAACTCGATCATAACAATTCGAACAAACTTGTCTGCGAAATTTGGAGAGAATTCACCGCATCGTTTAAATATAGTTATTCGAACGATAACATAAGTGAGTAGTACATGCAACCGAACATTCTCAGCTAATAAATATTTTTTTGAACTTTCGAAACCTATACATAAAAATGTTCTACATCAAAATTAGAGAAATAAAAAAACATCGCCGATTCAAAACTTTCTCTACGATAAACCAAAAAGAAAAATTCAGGTCTATTTTGAAAAACAAAGAGTTTCCAAGGAAGGTATCGTTCGTCGCGTTTTACAGGCCGTTGATAGCCTAAAGCTGCGCCGAAATAACTCATAAAGTCCGCAGCGCTGCGCGCATCATGCAGCATTTACGATATCCGTCGTATAATGAATCTCGACGCTTCGGGCATCGCGTAAATCCTTAAGGACGGCCTGTCATGGAGAATCGAGTGACTTTAATCGTTTAAAAAAAAAAAAAAAAAAAACCGTCCGATGCAACGTGCCCAGATCACCGGGGCTCTTATGCAATGGACGTCCCTTGACGGGACGCTTGGAATTGCTGATTAATTACGGCGATTATGCGCGAGACTTGAGAATTAAATCGATGAATGTTGAATGTGGCTCGGCTGGAGTGCCGATGAGTTACGCGAAATTTGCGTAATTGATGATAATTTTGATGGAGTGCGCCGCCCGTTGGCCGCCGTCTGCTCGGCTTTTCTTTTGAGAGCCTTGAAATTATTACCGAAGTACCTGCCGGAAAATCGGTTTGGATAATTTAATCCTTTGCGCTGAGGAGAAGAAACTATTCATCGAGATTCTTATATTCTCCACCGTTAAGGATTCATTATCATACTACAATCTTTTACACTGAGAAAAATTGTATGGTGAGTTTTACTTAAACGTTTTGTTCTGATAGTCAAGTACTTTTTATCAAAACGTATGGTAACATTTATGAGAATTTAAATTTTACCATACTGTCAGTTAAAAATTCGTATACAATATAATAAGTCTTAAATAGAAGTGTAGAAAAATTTCTGCAAATCGAGTAAGATTATTGGTTTTATCAACCGGTGACGATATTACCAAACTTTTTTTTTGTAATTTTGCATGTAAATACATTAAAATGTACTGCATTATTCCCGTCAGCGTACAGTTTCATTAAAAATAAATAAAAAAATAAATAAATAAATAAAATACGAAAACAATGCAATTCGAAAAATAAAATAAAAGATGCGCATTTGAAAACAATTTGACGAATGTTTCATTCGCAGTTTGAAAAAAGATACCCAATCGATGTTTATTTAAACGAACGTTAAAACGAGTGATTGTTTAAATTGAAAAATAATCGGAATTCTTCGCTTTTTTTCCCCCGTTTTATTCCGTCTCGCTTAATATAAATGAAAACGTCGGGGCGGATCAAAGCTGGATCCGCCACCTTCAATGTAGATCCCGACAAATCAGCGATAAATCAGAGGCAGAGGGATGATCGAGGCGCGGCCTCAGTTTCAGACGACGACAAAAGACCCGAGAGAACGACAGTCGGCCACTGCAGCGGGGCTAATTATCGCCTGGGCTCGCGCCCGCGCGCGGTTCTACTTAAGCTAATTAGTCGCGGAGCCAGTCTGATCAATGTTTCGCTTCGTCAACCTTCGATTTCCTCTCTTCCCTTTGTCCGTCTGTCTGACGGTGCATCGAGCGACCGAGTGTCGATAATGCTACCGCTGTCGCAAGCTCCCTCCTCCCCATCCGACAGACGTCCTGAATTGTTTATGTTAATTAACTTAATGGATTTTTGCCTTGATTACACTGGCCGCGTTGTTTCTCCCGGTCGAAGCCGAGTCCGTCGACGCGACTTTTCCAAGAAATTTTCACTCGATTTCCGACCCCGACGCCCAGGGCAGCGACGAAAGTATAAAAGGAAAGAAAAGAGGCATTGAATTAGCGCGAAATATCGACTGCACTCGGCAGGGTTGTGCATTGAAAATGTGTGAACCTTACCACTGTAATGAAGAGAAAAAGAGAGAGAAGCTGTTTTCACAGTAATCAATGTAATGGATTCATTATCGGGAAACTTCGCTCCTCGGAGTGTAATATCTGAAAATTATCCGGGAGGCTAGAATAAATAATGCCTATTCATGATCGGCCAAAATCGAACGTTAAATTCTCGGAGAACTTTGTATATGCCTTCAAAATTTGCTTGACCGTATCCAATAGTGTTCACTGCCAATCCATTTAATAGCACGTTGTATTTCGGACTTTGTTTAATACCGTCTCGCGTACATACCGATGAACTGCGCGGATGAATAATAAATTAGCCGCAAATTACATTTGCTCAAGCGAAGCTATTCAATGAGATCTTATGCGGGCGATGAGATCCTTGCATATATATGCAATCAGTTGAAATCCCGGAGCGGGTGTGTCTCCAGTTAGCGTTAAGTTCAGAATTTACTTCCGCGTGTATACGCCTGGTTAGCGAGTCAGTTGCGGATATCATTGACCCCGGGACCCTAGATGTCTGTAGCCGCGAACTGCCGAACGTTAATCCACGTGTATACATACTATTAAGCGCATAACAGCCGCCGGCCGCATCTCCCTTGACACGTGCCGAGGCCCCTCTCTGTCCCTTCGTCGCTCCTGGTACCGCGCATGAATTAACGCGAAACGCTAATTACGGAGGTGACCGCTAGTCCGACGATAATTCGCCTCGAAGCGTTTGCTCGAATCTTTTGACTTAATTCGTTACGGCTGTGGTTGGTACTTTCCGATCGAATTAATTAATAAATTATATAGTATTGTGATATTCATTTGGTTTTGAAATTCTGTAAGTTAAAATTAATGTAACTGATGTGTTAGAGTTACATTAATAAACATTATGATATTGAGTGTAGTTTAACAAACTCGTATCAATTTTTGCTTTCTCATAGAGAAAGCCTTGTGTTGCCAAAATTTTTCGATCTTCAGATTTTGACGTAGAAGTACTTATTTAGGTTCAGAAAGGCCAAAAAAATACTTTTTAGAAAATGTCTGTATGTATGTACGTACGTGCGTATGTACGTACGTATGTACGTATGTCGTTCCCCCTTTTTAACTTCTAAACGACGCGATGGATTATTCCCAAATTT
>JAWWEN010022907.1:0-18223 GCA_035582955.1 Sycophila texana | reverse complement strand
ACATACATAAAAGACGTTATAAAGTGTTTTTTCAAACGTTATTATAACGTTATTATAACGTTATGTTTTTGCAGGGATATCTCTATATTCTATATTAAAAATATTACTAATTACTTGTTTTAAAAAATCAGTAGTTATACAGATGAATAGAGAAAATACTCAAAGCTTTAAAATATTTTTGCAAGAAGTGCTTAAATTTGTAGAGATTGAAAGTAGTATCGATAAAAGATAATTTAGAGAAATTTGCAGACCAGTTTTTCTTGATTGTATAGCTAACAAAATATTTGTAACGTAATATTAATATACAAAACAGTCTTGAATACAAAATTTTATAATTGTACGAACATTAATTTGAATATCAATACTGATTCTTCAATTCAAAGTTTCACATTGAAATAAAATTATTTAAAATTATTTTTAAATTATCAATTTTCAGCTAAGATAGTCTACTCTCTTTAACTCTCGACATGAATTTCACTGCTAAACATCTGAAACTTCAAAATTTAACATCCGCCTGAAACCTGAACATTCCATTTAAAATAATTCTCCAAAAAAAAAAGGCATTAAGACCAAAAACTACCTTAATAGCATCAGCTCGTCGCTCGTAGATAAGGTCTGCCGAACCGAGTGAGCGACCCGAACGATCGTAGTGGACTCCGGCGTGTTTGAGCGGACCGAACTCGCTGAAGAGTTCCAGAATGTCGGAGTCCGTGACGCCGAAGTCGAGGTTCGAGACAATCAGCTTGGTGGAGCCGCTTGAGCTCGAGGATGAACTGAATTTTCGGCTGGTGCTGCTGCTGCCGAAGAAGGCCTCGCGCTTCAAGCTGCTGGAGCGGTTGAAGTCTGTGCGACTGCTGCGGTAGATGCCTCCGCGTCCCCGGCCCCTCATCACGCCGCCGCTGGGCTTACGGCTGCCGCCGAAGCTTCCGCGCGACGACCGCCGGGGCGAGCTGTTCGAGATCCTGCCGCGGCTTATGCCGCCGCGCCGTCCGCCCCGCTGCCTCTTCGTGCCGCGGTTCTGCTTTATTATGTCGTCCAGGCTCATCTCCATTTTGCTGGCTGTCTGGGGGATTTATCGCAGCACTTCCTGAAGCTCTCTCTCTTCGAAGCTACTGAAATGAGACGGATTTAATTACTACAGTGCACGGCTTTTTACACTGGCGATTTCCCAACGTTTAACAGAGGTATAAGGTACCAGAATCTCGACGAGAAAGTTTTATTAATGTTGTTACTGGAGAGAAATTGTGAATTTCATACAACAGTGAGTTGTATTGTATAATATAAAAATTGAGAGGATGCCTGAGCCCATTAATATTAGATTTGGCTTGTCTTATATTTATTTATTTGGTTTTCGATTGCCTCATTTTGTACAGCAGGCAAAAAGTAGAACGAGTAAGAAAATCTTACCTCTACAGTAATTGGTAAAAATATCTCAACGATAAAAATACTGCCTGTGTTGACTAGTGTACACTACAGCTATATATAATGTACTTGCTACTTCATAGCGATTAAACAATTGAATACAAATGTCTGATAGAAAATAGTTGTACAACTACTTGTTGCTTCATTGTTATCAGTTTTGTGCGTTATTAAAAATATCACTTATAAACGTGTAAATAAATACGTTAAATTTTATTCCAATGCTACCCTGCCAAGGGGCAGATGCATCGTATAAATTTTATGCATCATATTCAGCTATGCGAGTGATGCAAAATATCTAAAAATACTGATTTCATGACCAATTCTCGATTCTTAGGTATAAATATAACATCTTTTTCTTATATCTCTAGTCATTTTTAAATAGTTATAACAAATTTTAAATAAAAAAACTATCTAAGTCTATCTACGAATATGACTAGTAAAGCTTAAAAGCATCACATAATTTAGAAGGTAATTTTTAAATTTCGCAAATCCTCATCATCTAGATACATAATAACAGCCTCCGAGCAGTGGGTATTCCAAGAAAGCTCAGGAAATTTCAAAGACACGATACAATCTAGGACCATAGTCGCGGGAACCAGCAGATTTTTCCTCTTCAATGCTGCTCGATACTGCATCATCAATACACAATCGCAGAATGGAAATTGTTCACGAAACTTGCTCGACTTCAGGAAACTCCCCAGTGCACCATTTCTGGACAGGTGTACAGCCATCGTCTTCACATCTCTAAAAAGTTGATGCAGCGTATAATAGTAACCAATGTGCAGCTTCTTCATCCTTTCCATCTCCTCTTCACAAGCTCTGGTATTGTCCTCTCTGACATTGTCCAGGCTGTCGTGTACCTCTTCTAGCAGCGAGCCGTACAGAAGCTCGTTATTGGGACTGAGTGGGAAGCCGGTGATTTTCCTGACCTCCAGGTGACGGCGTAGCACCTGGTAGATGGACGTGAGGGGCATTCTACTCGTTCTTATCTCAAAATAGTATGATACGATGGTTCGGCCGCTTAGATCTTCGATGTTGATATCAGCGCCACAGGCCAGCAAGACCCGCAGTTTAGGCAGCTGCAATGGCCAGTAAGAATGATGTAAAGCGGTGCGTCCACTTGAATCCACTGCGTCCAAGTCGCAACCTCCTTCAAGGAGTAACATGAGAATTTTCAAAAAGCAGGTCTCGTCCACCTTGAGAAACAATCAGTAGATTAATTATTTTGCTTCGAGCATTAAATCAAATAAATTTTGAAAGACAAAAAAATTAGAAATAAAATGTTCTGTGTAAAAGTATGTAAAAGGAAATAAGATACATTACTTGTTCATTTAGTGTCAACTTGTGGACGAAGGTATTCTTATCTTCTAACTCCAATGCATTTACAGGTAGATGATTGAGTAGTAAATGTACTCTATCAATTTGACATTCAATTGCAGCAAGTTCCAAAGACCGACAGTCGTTCAGATTAGGATTTGCATTATATTTCAAGGCTATTTCTACAATCTCCTTTTCATGATTCTTCACAGCTAATTCAATTATAGTATTACCGTTAATGTCTTTGGCATTAGGATTGGCTTTAAACTGTAACAATTGATCAATCATTGAATACTTTTTATCAGCATTATTGGAATAGCAACATAAATGAAGCGGAGTATCTCCTTCACTAGTAACTGAATTAGGATTTGCATCATACTTTAATAGTAATTTAAGAATTTCCACATGCTCGAACTTCACTGAAATGTGTAAAGGTGTAAAGCCACCAAATTTTGATGAAAAAGGATCAATTATATCATTTACATTTACTTTATTTTCAAGAAACACTTTAGCAGCATTAATCATATTATTCATACAAGCAATATGAAAGTATGATAATCCCTCTTTATCTTTTATATTTGTTAATTGATCTATAGGTTCAGATAATATAATTTGAATGACATCATTATATTCAAATTTCAATGCCAAATGAAGAGGAGTAAATCCATACTTGTCTTGAATATTTATATTTGCTAGATTCACTAGAAGTAACTTTACAGTATCGATGCATCTATATCTTACGGCAAAGTGTAAGGGACTGAAACCTGGCCACTGAGCGCAGTTAAAACTAATGCAACTATTAATACTCAAACCACACTCTAATAAATTTTTCACAGTGCAGATATCATTTTTTATGCAAGCAATATGAAACCCAGTAAGCCCTACATCGTCTAAAAATTTTGTACTTTGTTCACTTATTTTTGTCCACAACAATTCTGGTATTTCCTCAAGCTGAAGCTTCCACAAATTACATTCATTCACTGTAATTTTTGTATTTTTGGCAATTAATACATCACTAAATTCAGTGGAAAAAAAATAATGCAAAGGAGTTTTCTGATAAGCATCTTTAACTGATAAATTAGCACCGTAATGTAAAAGAACATTTGCAGTTTGAATACTTTTAAATTTTGCTGCAAAGTGTAATGGTGTAAAACCTGCATAACTGTTTGAATCCAGGGCTACAACATCATTATTGACCAATTCATTTAATAAAAATTTTTCTGCAATATTTACTTTGTTATATTTACAAATTATATGAAAATGGGATAAACCAATTTTATTGATTGGATTTACTAATTTTTTCTCATGAACAGATAAAATCATATTAATTATTTCATTATTTTCATTTTGGAAGGCTATGTGAAGTGGAGTTGAGTTACTATTTTTTTCTTGTATGGTAAAATCAGCATTGTGTTTTAAAAGTAATTCCACGGAATCTTTGGCCACGAACCTTACAGCAAAGTGCAGTGATGTTTCACTTAGTTTAGTAACTAAATTTACATCTACTTCATCTTCTAAAAATTTACTAGTAATACTTATCATATTAAACATGCAAGCTATATGAAAGTGTGATAAGCCGTCATTGTTTATTGAATTTTTTATTTTTCTTTGGTGAAAAGAAAGAATTTTTTCAGTGATTTTATGTTCTTCTCTTTTGTATGCAAGATGAACTGGAGATAAATTCTCTGCATTTTGAAGGCACGAATCTGCATGATTTTTTAGGAGCAATTCAATGATCTCTATATTACCACATTCTACAGCCAAGTGTAGTGGTGTGTACCCTATTAAATTTAAGGGATAATCTGAAGGAATGGAGCAATTTATATTAAAATTTACATAATTAGATTTTAAAAATTTCTGAATTTTTTTTTTATCACAACTCATACAAGCAGTATAAAATTTGTATAGATTTAAATCACAGATTGGTTTGACATTATCTCTTTTTTCATATTCAGAGAGTAAAAATTCCATTAAAGCCTCATTAATAAGGTTATTGTTCATAGCAAGTTGTAATGAACTAATTCCATTTGCATCTTTGGCATTAATATTAGCTCCAAGAGATATAAGCTTACGCGTCATGAACATATTTTTGTAGTAAACAGCAACATGCAATGGTGTATACCCAGTCCAGAGAGGCCAATTGAAGTCTATAGAAATATTAACATTTTCATGGGGTTCAACATTGAAATCAGAAGGATGCAATGGATTACTGCATATGCACAGAAGATGCCAATTCGATAATCCTTCTCTATCAGAAAAATTTAATGATGAAAACAAAAGTTTTATAACAGGCTCATTCAGCTTCTGAATAGCAATATGAAGAGGACTTAAGCCATCTGCATTTTTTACTTTAATATCAGCTCCATATTTTAGTAACAAACAAATTATATCCTTTAGTAACATTGCTATATTCAAAGGTGTATCCTCTAGTAACAAATTTGTTACTATATGCAAAGGTGTAAAACCAGCCCAAAAGGCTGAATTAAACTTAATAAAACTGTTTACTTCTGATCCATGATTTAAAAAATTTTGAACAACATTTACATGTTTTGCAAAACAAGCTATGTGAAAATGAGATAATCCATGGTCATCAATGGGATTTGAAAAATTAGTTGCATGAAAATACAGTAATTCATCCAAAATCTTTTGCAATCTATCTGTATCAATAAGATCAAATATCATTCTCATACATAGATGTAGTGGAGTCTGTCCTTCTGCATTTTTAATTGTACAGTCAGCTCTTTTAGTTAACAAAATTTTAACTGCACAAATATTTGCAGTATATACTGCAATGTGAAGGGGAGTATATCCAGAAAAAATACAATTACATTTGACAGTACTATTTACTGTTAGTTCATTTTGGAATAAAATCCATGTGTCAGCATTAACATTTTCTGTTTTGCACATATAATAAAATTGAGCTAATTTTTCATCATTTGTACTATTTTCTACAATCATAATGTATGTATGTTTTGTTACCTACAAATAAAATAAATTTAGTATTAGCAATAGGTATACATAATTATTTAAATTTTCAACCTAGTTCTTTAGCAATAATATGTATATAAAATTTTATAGAATTTATTATGTTTAATACAAGAGAAATTTACAAAATTTGATGATATTAATCCATAAAATAATATTTCAAATTGCAAAAGAACTTTTTTTACAATAAATAATACAGTACTTACATAATTATAAATGTAATCTATTGTCACATGATATACACATTTTATTGAATTTCAATAAATTCAGTAATGTCATAGATGAAATCATCTTACGATTTTGGATTAAAATTTTTTCAATTTTGCAGATCGTACTGCACAAAGATTTGTTTTAAAAGGTTAATACCGGTATATCCATGATTGTTTTTATAAATAAAAGACTATAGCGGCAAAACAAAATACTCCTAACTCCAAAGGTGATGATTCATAAGAATGGCGAAAATGCAACTGACCTAACCTAACGCTGCTTTTTGGTGTAGGTGTACGAAATATACACATATATAGACATCGATCGTCGTATTCGTCGCGCTATATTTCAATCCATTTTGATGAAGATAAATAACAATGACGCTATTAATATATAAATATAACTTACTATTTTGAAAAATAAATAAATAAATAAATAAATTATAAGCACATTAACAAATTTGACGATTATTTCAAGGATCAAAAAATCAAGGAACAGTCAGTAACGCTTAAGTATTCAACTTCATTCGTACGCACGTGATTTTCTAAAGAGATATACTATTCGTTCTAAAATATAAGTAGCTAATATTTTTTTTTGATTTTTATAAAAACAAAAGAAATATTATTACTTTTATATCTTAAAATTGGATACATTTTTTGTCTACATCTTTTGAATTAAAACTTACAAACTTATGAATAAGTATTATTTAGAAAATCGGGAAGGTCGACCGTGTACGTAGCGCATATTTCATACACTTAAACCAAATGAGTTTAGAAAATTTTTTTTTCTACATAAAAAATGTTTACGTATGTTAAATCAGGTGCGTTTTGCTTACGACGGTATAAAGACGAGAAACCGTCAAACTTATCTTCTATCACCGTCACATCGAGTAATTCTAAATAATTACTGTCAACCAGAACGTCACTTTTCTGAAGCGTACACACTTTACATACACACTCATAAACGCGCACTTTACTGTCACGTACACCTACAAATGTCAGCACAAACTGCGCCCAAATTTACCTTTATACAAATCTTGTTAATGCTGCAGATGATATACTTCATTTTAACCTTTATCATTTATCTCTCCTATTTTCAGCTTACCTATTATCCAGATTGTTCAAATAACCGTTGAAAAATACCAAACATCAAGCATGTTTTCGACGATGCGCAAGTAGCAACCACGACGCTTGGGGCGTGAATTGTAGGTTACGCGCAGCGTCACTTGCGACTTTTCGACCACTCGGAAATCGATCCACGCAAATAGCTTTATACGAGTTGAAAAAAAATCTCTACCAAAGGAGCAAGAAAAAGATCGACCTTGAGTTGACCAGCGCAACGCGAAATGCAATTGAAAAAGGGACGCCTCCGAAAGGGGGCGGACGTAGGTTAGGTTTTCGTTTTGGCCGGGAGGCCGGGATGTGCGACAAATAGAGTACTCACGCGAGATTCTGGTACACAGACAACGCGGCTGGCGAATTTCTCCCTGCAGTTGATGAAAAATTGATAAATTTGATACTCACGTTGGCGTTCCTCGGGACTGGACCTCTGTCTTTTTGCCGGCAAAAACCCACGCGACCCACGCGACACTCGGCAAGTCGGCACCTCGGCGGTCTGGTCGGCGCTGGTGGGATGGGTACGTTCTGGTGGGCATCTATATACAGTGCCCGAGCCGCGCATGCGCACTATCCATATTCACACAGCTGATAAATAGGTGGAAGCTCGGAGTAACTCCCCCAACCTCTGCGTTGTTGTTCTTTTCCTCGATTTTATTTCAAGCTGCGTGATCTGAATATCTAGTTCTCGCATTCCTTCGATTCTCCTTTCATTTCTCTGTGCTTTTCTCTATCTTTTCTTTTGGGCGCTTGCGTCGACTACCAATGGCCCTTTTTCGCCCCTCCAAAGGGGCTGCAGAGGGCCGTTTTTATTTTTTGTTCTAGGGCCCCTTACACCGGGTTCACGGTTTTTGAATTCTCCCGCGACTTTGGATTGTTCCCAACACTGATGTTGATGGCCGTACGCTTCAGCGGTGCCAACTTAATTTTAGAAGAAGAATGAAGGAGGAACTGAGGAAGCTCGAAGTGCTGACTAGTGACTGCTGAGATTTGGTCGGACGCTGCACGCTGCTCTTTACCGGAAAAATGACTCATTCATAGGCGTAATCCAAGCTTATTATAAAGAAAACTGCATTTTACGTTGACCGGCGTGCGACAATTATTCAGTTTTGGATATTTTGAGATTGATGCGGAGTAAATCAATTTGCATAACCGTCAATGGTATTATTACCGCCAGTTACCCTTACAGAAGGTAAGAAAATTATGATAGTTAACACCATATATAAGTGCAAGCAAATCAAAATTAATTAATATTATTTATTCCATTTCTTACGTTCCAGATTTGATGTGCCTTCTAAACATTAATTGACAAGTTAACATCTCTGGATAATCATGATAAGTGAGTTAAACTTTTAATTATTTACTTACATTGAGAAGGCAATTACTAATAATTAGTATTTAGGACAAAATTTACATTATTATTTAAATTGCTAGGTGTTGGTTTATTTTGTTAGAAACATATATAACTTAAGTATTTTACAAGTAAATAAAGCTTACATAGCATACTAATAATTGTTTTAAAAAAAAATAAATAATCATTGGAAACCGTATGTATCTATAGATTTCAGTGTAAAAATATTGAAATTTTTTAAAACTTTAGTTATATAAAAATATTTAAATATTTAAATACTGTTCGCTAGTACCAATTAATTGGCTGAAATTATTAAACAAATATTTTACAACTAAAACTTACACACTTTCACAACTAAGAAATGTAAAATTTTTATATATATTACTGTAGGAGATAATCATGAGTTATACACGTGCCTAAAGCATCCTGTATAAAGTGTTTTTATATTGCAATATTTGAAGTAATATAGAAGTAAGTATAGATCTTTATACTTTTTCAATGTGTCTACTAATATTTTTTCAAAACCAAGATATATAAAATAAATTGTAAATACGCGAAGGATACAAAATTAATTACTAATCAAATGTCTAATCAAAGAATTCCAAGTTAACTTTTTTTATAGCATTCTAATCTCAAAATGGCAACTTTAATGCCAATTTTTGGCCCTTGTACTATAAAATATCGTGTATTACTGGTGTGTAAGTGATTATTCAGCTCGTGTGACTTTTCTCCCTCGCTTCGCTCGGGCAAAAACCGTTACACGACTTAAATAATCATCTTCCGCACCCGTGCTATAATATACTATTACAAAGCTTATTGCCCAAATAAAAATAAAATATTAATAAGTACTTGTATATAGCAATGCTTTTATAACATCTTGCATATTAACCCATTTCAATAAAGTAATTGGATCCTGTTTTCTTTTCAGATAAAACACATTCTTCAATGATAAGCTCAAGTTTCGAAGTTGAAATCAAGAATCCCAACGACGCGAACCAGTACCAACTATGCACAAGCTGACCCAAGCATCGAGTTGCTGTGGTTTACCAGATCTGATTGAAACACAACAATCATGAGCAACTCTCCAGAGCCAGACGAGGACATCCCCTCTGAGCTGGGACTACACAAACTGGTGACCAGACCAGACTCTGAACTCCTCTCCCGCAATTACATTTCCATAGTGGAGTATTACTTGGACGAGAGCGACGACCGCGAGCTGAATGAGCGCGACTTCCGAGGTCGCACTGCCCTCCATCTGGCCGTGCGTTACCGCAACGTCGAGGCGATCGCCGGCCTCCTGATGTGCGGCGCCGACGTAAACGTTGCCGACGACTCTGGCAAAACCGCCTTCAGCTACTGCCTCGACGACTACGACATGCGCGTGTACGTCTGCAACCAGATGTTCTACACGTTCCTGGGCCACGTGCACAAGCTCATCCAGATCGGGCTTAGGGTCAGCCCTGAGAACGAGCGGTGCTATGCCAGGGCCCGCGAGCGTCACGTCTTCAACGACCGGCAGCTGCAGAGCAGCTACGCGATCGAGCTGGACAAGATGCAGGACGTCGTGGTTGGGGGTGCGACGCGGCTGCGCGACGTCCTCATGGAGTCGAGAGCCCACGACCTCGCCACCTCGGTGATCAAGAGGCGCGCCCTCGAGGAGGTCGTCACCGCCAGCGACTTCGCCCGCGAGTTCCCGAAGCTCTGCTGCCTGATCAAGCTGCAGTACAGACGAGCCGTCACCAGGAGCAGGCTGATGAAGCCAGCCAGGGATACGCTCGAATTTCTCACTGGCCTTGGCCTGCCGGAACCTTGCACCGAGAACATCATACGATTCTTGGACGACGAGGACGACCTGGCGAATCTCGTCAGGGCCAAGCAATTACCGGACAACAATGGAGCCCTTGACAATGGTTTATTATAAAATATGCGGTGATTAAAATAACAATGAGGTTTGAAAATTGTGGCAGCTCGATCGATTTTTTGACAATGTTTTTAACTTTACATCTGATTTTATTGTAAGATGCAATAAACAAATTCAATTTGCGTTTGTTTAATGCAGTCATTGTTATTAATGGTTACTATATTTAAAGAATAAGATAAACTTTGTTTTATGAACAAAAAAACGAAATACAGAGAAAAGTACGAAATTAAGAGAGAAAGCGAAAAATTGCCAATTTGCTGGAGTAAAGTGTTTTTTATCATTATAAGAGTTCGAAAATTGAACATTTCAATCGCTTATTTTTATAATCTAGCTGAGCTAATTAATTTTCCCTGTTTCTTCAAAATTACATAAAATTGAATAAAATAAGTACTTAATTTTTTTTGTAAACAATAAAACCTCTATTATGCTTTAATCAAAGAAAGAAAATTTGCGAAAAAGTATAAAAACAAATACAATTGTTTAAAAAAACACTACCAATAAATTGGCAGTTTGCTTTATCTAAAATGTTATTTTTTAGATCCCTTATGATTCTTTTGCATTTGCTCATAGTGAATTCTGTTTATATTTTAGGTATGTTTTGGTTTGAGCAAACATTTTGAAAAAATATCCAAAAACTTTTCACACGAAAAGTTAATTTTTAAAAATAAAGGAGGAAAATATATATTTCAAGTAAAACAAGTATTCACAATTAAAATTTGGACATTATCTCCATAATTTTTAATCAGATCCATCAAAGTATTTTCAAATTGCAGCTAATCAAAATTTTTTACTGGAAAGACAAATATTTATTTAGCAAAATAATAAATAATGATAAATAAATAAATAAAGTTTAAAATTTGTATAAAAATATGATTTTACGATTTTAATGTATCAAGTATAAATAAGAAAATAAGTTGACCCAATGCTTTATCTATATCTTTACTAATTTTTGCAGGAACAGCCTTGCAACCCTAGGCCGCTCTTTACCTGCAAGTGTACCCCCAGCAGGTCATTTGCGAATGACAAAAATCAAGAAAGCCTATAGCCGATTGAATAAAAGCATAAAAAATGAACAATTTCGAGTATTCGCCGCAATACATTGCACTGGCGCAGCTGCGGAATGCATTCAGAGACGACTTTGTGATCAAGGAAAAAAGGCTTTTCATGGACGGCCTCGTTCGACGCGGTCTCGACGTGAATTATGCCATACCGCCGGAAGCCACGGCAATCCGGCACTCGCCACAGCTACTGGGCTGGACGGCCTTGCATTTTGCGATTGAGGCTCGAGACCTGGGAGTAGTTACCTATCTTATTGAACGTGGAGCCAAAGTCGCTGCCACCAATTACGGCGCTTGTACGCCTATCCGACTTGCCATTGAGTATCCCGCCAGTTCGAATGACATGTCAGGAAGTATCAGGAGGAAAGGGGTGGTACAGGTAAGAATTAGATAATTAGATCCGTCACTTCAGCAGTCATCTGCAGCAAATATATTTTTTTCAAATAAGTTATCCTTTTTTTTTTTATCTCAAGTTAACGAATCTCGCATGGATATTCTAAGTATTATCGCTTAGACTGCATGCCAGCTAAACTCGATTAGCAAAATTCTCTTTTTCAACTTTTTAGTGCTTCATTTAAATAACGGTTTGTGAATTATTGTTACCGATATTTACTGATTCTTCAATTTTAGAATCCCATACTGGCGGCGCTATTGACAGCTCAATACGACCAGAAGGACGCATCGAATCCCTCCTGCAGGCTGGGTATATCCCACCTGCACATAGCCTGTATACTGGACGACAGCAGGTTGTTGAAGTTCCTGCTGAGTTTCGGAGCGTCCGCAGAAGCATCGATAAGCGCGGATTCACCTCACCTCGCTGGCTTCCGGCCCATACACGTCGCCGTGCGTTACTGCGCCGTTAACTCACTGGAGCTGCTGCTGAGTCACGGAGTGGACTCTTGGGCGCAAGACGCACACGGGCTGAACCCACTGCAGCTGCTCGTCGAGTGCAACATGGAGATGGCGGACATAACGAGACACTTCCTAGACCCTGAGGAAAAGTTGTTGTTTCTGGCGCACATAAACTTGTTGAACGAACGCATGGCTAATATGCTATTGGCTCGTTGCGCTGAAGTCGAGGCTAACCAGTACGCGATTGGGCGACTGCACGTCGCTGCTACTATGAACGACAGTACAATGCTTCTGGACGCGCTAAAAGAAAATCAGGGGTTCGATAAGAATGCAGCGGTTTCGAAGAGCTCGCCGCACTGTCCCGGATATACGCCTCTACATTTTGCTGCTCGATGCGGAGTCAATGCTGTTCACATACTGGCCGCGAGCGGCGCCGATCTGTCTATCGCTGATGCTTGCGGCATTACTCCGCTTGACATATGTTTCCAAAGGTGGAAACCTAGCGTCATTAGCGAGATCATGTCTTTCGATGAAACACTCAAGGTATTAAATTATTCGCTAATTATTATTCAGTTCTTTAATTTTTTTTTGTAATTTTCTGGAATAAAATTAGTGTATTATTGTATCCTTAATTGAAAAGCACTTTATTATAAAATTAAAATTGGTTAAATGTTTTATACTTTAAATTACCTGATTCAGTTTTTTTCGAACCCGTAGCAGTTTTTATATCAATAACTTATTTAAGATTATACAGTAAGAAAATTAATTTATTGATAACTGCATTCATTCCAGGGTACAACTCTTCGTGGAACTCTTTGCGAAGCTGTCAAGGCATTAGATGGCTTTTATTTGAATACATTTGTACGTAAAATGAGTAACGTGGACGATCCAATATGTCAATCCAATGGTTGCACGTTGCTGCATTTGGCGGTGGCTCTGGTGCCCCAGCGCATCGACGATGGTTACAAGGATAAGCTGATGTCGGAATTCAACATTAAAGATTATTTAGGAATGCCCAATCTAAGAAGGAAACAAATAGAGGTGTGTCAAACACTTATGGAAAATTATTCTGCGAATCCAATTGCGCAGGACCTACGAATGTTCACACCCGTGCACCTGGCCTTCCGTCAGGGCGATTTCAAACTTGTGAGGGTACTACTCGGTCAAGTATGCCGAAGATTCGATGTGTTGACAGCTGTGTTGGACAATCTTACGGATCTGGAAGGACTGTCACTTTTGCACATTTGTGTCATCGCGTGCCATTACAGATTAGTGGACGTTCTTTTAAGTAATAATGCAGATGTGAATGCACGAACTTCATCTACTATCAAATGGAAATATGGAGTCAAATGGAATAATAATAATGATAAAAATCTATATCACTTCAATTCCGGGTCTACTCCCCTTCACTTTGCTGTTGTCTCTGGAGATAGCCAATTAACTGAAAAGCTAATTCGTAAAGGCGCCGATCCTCTGGCTACCGATGCTACTGGACTCACTCCCATAATTCTCGCTTTCATTCTTAGGTCTGTATTTTCCTTGATTTATTTTATAACATAAGTAATTGTTATTTTCTATACGTATTAAAGCGTCCGAGAAGTCATATACTATTTTGAATATATTTATGTGTGTTTAATAACATTGTCGCGTTGCCTAAATGTTTCATTAAGAATGGTTGATAAATAAATAATGAACATTTTTTTTTTTTTGTACAGTCCAGATCACATTGGAATGCTGCATGCTGAGAGAATGTTATCGTCAGAGTTAGCGTTGAGAACTAACTTCACGAGCGTCGAAGGATTATCGCACTTCCATGTAGCTTGTTGGTCGGGCACCTTTACCGCGGTACAGACATTTCTGCTTATGGGAGTCGATATAAATGCTCAAATCAAATGCAGTCTGAACGATACATATGCCGAGTGCTCGTCTGCTTTAAATGTGTGCAGCCGAGACCTGAAGGAGTCATTAGTGCTGACGAAGTGTGCTGGCTATACGCCGTTGCATTTCGCGGTAGGGGACAAATGGGGGCAAGTGGCACGTTTACTGATGGGTAAAGGCGCGAACGTGCACGCAAGAAACGCTCAAGGTATGAGCCCTCTGCACATGGCTCTATCAAAATATGACCGCGAACAAGGGATACCCCTGGAGTTCTTAATTGATGAGTCAAATTGCGGACCACTCGATGATTATGGAATTACGCCGCTTCACATCGCATGTTGTTGGATAGACGAGACCTGCATAAATCGACTGTTGGCCTTAGGCTGCGACCTGAACGCTCAAATTGCCGCGCACTCACCCATATGGCCTGGATATACGCCACTGCATGTTCTCGTCGACGGTCTATTGGGAGCTCCAATTACATCCACGAAACAACGTATTTTGTCCATATTCAATATTTTCGTGGCGCAAGGTGCCGACGTTACTCTTTCTAACGCCGATGATATCACACCGCTTCATGCTTTCGCCAATCTATCAAATGGAAGTAAGATGTGCTTGTATCTGTACTAAACAGCTGGTAATTTTGCGTTATATCTATTTCTTCGATAAGAGTTTCAAAATTTTCCGCGGATGTCTACGGAATAAAAAAAAAAATAGACTACTTTCGTTTCAATTGTGATTTAATAGCATTTTGCAGACATTTTGGAAAATACTCTTGAGCTTTTGATCACGGCTTACATTAAACGTCGAATTTTAGCAAATGCTTGGTCGGTACTTTATGTACTAAAGACTAAATTTTAAAAAAATTAAAGAAACCTGAGAAACGTTTACACGAGTCTCCATACGACAGTTTGAAAAAGGTATTTTAAATGCTTTGAAAAGCTGTAAGAAACGTAAATGTTTCAAGTCCCGTGGATGTTTAAAAAAATTTTTAAGAATATCTAGCTCAGAAACCATTCTGAAATACTTCTCTGTTATTTGGCTGTAGTAATGCTAATTTAAAAATAAGAAACTGCAACATATAATAATGATTAATAACTAACTTTAAATTTTTAGTACTCAATTTAGGAGTGACTCTAGAAGGCGTCGTGGGAATACAAAATTTGAATGTCAATCAAACAAACAAAGAGGGCCTCTCGTTCGTTCATGTAGCATGTCTGACTAACAGTGTGAATTTGTTAACCGAATTGTGTATGAAGGGAGCCGACGTCAATCGACCCCAAGATTATTTCGCCGAAGTGATGGGTGGTTGCAGGCCACTAGACTTTGCAGCTGTGCAAGGGCACAAGAGAATAGTGCATTTATTGATACACAAAGGCGCTAATGTGACAGTCGAAGATAGTCGCGGTTTAACTATCCTTCATATTTTTTGCCATTTGAATGAGAGCAGCACGGAAAATATAATTCCAATGCTTTGGTAAGTTTTTTTGCATGATTTGTAATAAAAAATTTTGTGGTTTTCCGGCATAAGGTCTCAGCTCCACATTTCCACCAAGTACTTGAAAAGTTGCTGAACTTTTTTGCTGTTTCAAAGCAATCCAATTATACATTTAATTATACATTTTCATGCAATCGTTGAAATGTGTATATCTTTACAAAGTACGAAATGGAGTTAAGCAATTACGCCTGAAATCTATCGAATGATAAACATTGTCAGGAAATTAATCATAGACTTATCAATTTTTTTAATAGCCAACAAGGAGCGGACGTCAACGCTCGGGATATATTTGGAAGGACTCCTCTAGAGTTAGAAGTGCAAAATTCTTTTAGACATGAAACAGTGATTAGCCTACTGCATTACGGCGCGCGATTCAACATCGTAAATGTTTTGAGTGGACAATCTCTTTTTTGCATGGCCCTGCAAAAACGGAGCCAGAATTTACTAAATATATTTAACTATATAAAAGATGACGATATTTTTTCGGTGATGGAAGACGGTTCCACCGCAATCCATAACTGCGTTCATGGCAAAGTCGTGGGTCACGTGATTTACAGTAATTATTCCAAATTCATTGACAAACTGTTGCAAAAAAAATGTTTCATCAACGCCCAGGACAATCGAGGTATATATCTTATGAGCTGATGGGATCAGGAACATTACGGTTTCTTGATTTCGCCTACACTTTTTTTTTTTTTTTTTTTTTAATAATATCGAATCACGGAATTAGAGAAGACTTTGTAAATACATAAGCATTTGCGAAAATGTTCATAACTAGAAAACTACAACTTGAGATATTTAGGTAATTATTATGGGTTTGTAATTGTAGCTTTTTATGTTTTACTTTATTTAAATTTTTATACGTCTCGTGCTAGTGGAAATCGATGCTTTTTTTTAATGCCTTCCTATTCTTTTAATTGGCTACATTCAAAAGGAATCCGTATTCATTATTTCGGACCAAATCATCTTCGATTTCTCTAATCATCTTGATGTTAATATTGATAATAATCTCTAATATAGATTTTTAATATTTTTATGTGCTGCAGGAAGAACGGCCCTACACGTGGCTGTAGAGCATGAGAATTATTACGGTGTGTCCAAATTGCTGGCTGCTGGGATTAATGTGAACATCGCTGACATCAACGGCAACGCTTTGAATTTAGCTTTGAATTTCTGGGAGAATAATCCGAGTATTCGCCTTGACCTATTGGTTTACCTGAAAACGCTTCTTTTTCTTGGATTAGAGGTGAGCGAGCCGAACCGTCAACTCCTATCACTAGGGTATTTGAACGAGTATGATTCCCAAGTGCTGAAGATCAAAAATCAAATCGATAAACTACGGGAGAAAAAGATTTATGGAAGTTTATCGTTGCAAGAGGTCATGTCGGAGCGCACACTCCTTATGTACCCGACGATGCCTCGAGCGCAACGCGAAGCTATATTTCAATGTCTCGCATCCTCCGAAATCTGCGAGGAATTTTACACTCTGAACGCCCCCATTCGATACCAATATCACCGGCTGTTAGAAAGGATAGCTTTGTTCGAGCCGGCGAAGGATGCCCTCGGACTAGTAATACTAGGTATCGTCGTAGAATCTTGCCTCGAACAGATTCTTATCAACTTAAATAATGAAGATTTGAAAGTGATATTGTTAGAAAGTAACCGCCGAAAAGGGAAACAGCGTTATAACGCAGAGGATCACGATCTTGTGAAGTGCAAAAGATTCAAATTTGAACCGGCTTGAGTCTTGCATTCATTTAAACATGTAAGAAACTGTTTACAATTACAATATTTTAAAGAGGTTGTCAATCACTATTTTTTATAAAACAAGTATATTGTTGTTTTTTCAACCAATTTTTAATGTATAACCTTGCATAAATTTACTTTGATTTTGTCAATTACCGTGTCATTTAAGTCTTAATTTGTTTTAAAAAAAATGAGATTTTGTAAATCAGAAAATCTTTTCTAGAATCATTAGGAAGGTTTCGTTTTCAACGAAATCGAAAGCGATTATTTTTTTATTTTAATAAATTTATTGATACACATTTATTACAACTTAAATAAAAAAAATAAAACAATCCATAGTTGTTAACGTAACTGTCGTCGACTTAAAAGTCAGACTTGGGACGTTTGGCGACCCAAGCCTTGATGCCTGGCTCCGCCAGGACTTTGGCTTTGAGCGCCTTCAAGTTCTCGGCTTTTTCGATGATGTCGTACTGCGCCATGTAGTTCAGGTAGTCGAGGATGGCTACGAATACAATGTCCGCCCAACTCAGCTTGCCACCGACAAAGTAGCCGCCGTTTTTCTTCACCTGAGCGTCCAATCGCTGCACGTAGAATGGTACCAATTCTTTTGCGACCTCGACTTTCTGTGCCTTCGCCTCTGCGTTATCCTCGTAGAAATGCGCGGCGATCTCTGCAAATGTCAACGTTTTATAAAGATTCCGAAATTTTTCACAAACTCGCGAGAAAACTATAAATCGTCGGTCTGGAGCAAGAAGGTGCCATCTCGGACTCCAGTTGGAAAAGTGCCATTTCGGAGCCCGAGTTGGGAAAGGTGCCATCTCGGAGTCCGAGTTGGGAAAGGTGCCATCTCGGAGCCCGAGTTGGGAAAGGTGC
>JAWWEN010022897.1:0-18223 GCA_035582955.1 Sycophila texana | reverse complement strand
CTCGGCTTCGCCTCGGGCGCCAACTTCACGCAGTGGCGGAACTTCAAATTTCCCCCCTTGTACCGTAATGTACTATTTATTTTTAAACTCATTTTCTCTTTGTCTTCCGCATCCTTTAAATTTTTGTTTTGGTTAAAAAAAAGTGTCTGTGGTGATTGTTAATAATGGTCGACTGTTTCGTGCATGAAAAAATAAATAATCGGATTATTGATTCTTCTCTCCAACGGAGTTATTAAATTAAGTATAGGACTTCGAAACAATTACGATATTTTAAAGGCATTTAAATTATTTGTATAGAATGTCATGATTTCAAATTATCTTTAGGCCGTTTAAAAAAATTATAAAATTTAAAACAAAAAAAAATAAGAAAAGAAACGAAGTAAATCAAAATTCAAAGTTTATTAACTATTATTATAAAGAGGTCTTCGTTATTAATAAATCGAAGTTAAGTCGAAAGGTCAAGAAATCAAACGTTGCCGAAAGAAGATTTGACCCGAAGAGCGGCAGACGAGACATCATACATTGGCCGTCGACAACGTCGTCGCGAAGGGACTTTGACGTCGCGCCTGTTTGCCCGGCACTTTCATTAGCCTCGCTCAAATTACTATAGTTCAAACAAGCGCCGAGGCGATTCTCGGCGCCGGGCAAATATCGGTGGCGGCCAAATGCCGCGACATGAGCTTCAGAGGAAGCGAGGAAAAAGAGGCGTACGAGGCGAAGGCGAATAAGAAGGGCGCAGAGATGAGGAAATCAGTTTTCGCTTATGCCCTTTTTTTTCTTTTAGGATGGGTTTAATTATTGAAAATCAAATTAAAGTCCTGTGTTCATTGGCAAATATTATTTCGTTTTTATAGTAAACATCAATTATGAAAAAATTTTATCTTTCATCCGAGTAGTTCTAAAATTCGAGAATAACTGCGGGAAGTTTGAGATTCGAGATTTAGAAGATAAAATAGTCGCGATTTTTCCTGATTATATCCGATAGCGAATTCGATTTAACCTTGAAATGAGTGTCAAAAAGTGAAGATTCACATGGATGCCTCTATTTAATACAGCCCTTAAGTGAACAGAGTTTTTCATCCCTGCGGGTCACCTTGACCCGTAACATGGATAAACATCTTGCCGCATGAAAGGGCGACAAATGGAGGGTACCGGTGATGTGGACTCTAGTTTTCCACGTGATTTAGCTGCGAGTCGGCCCAGGACTTTCGTTGTATTATAAAATTTGTTACCAAAATGGTACAATTTAAAATTGAAAGAATTTAGATGAAAGGGTTTTGATTCTAAATTTTGAAGAAGAAAAAATTAAATACTACTTTCTTCTCTTCTCCTCTCTTTTTCCTTTCACTTTTTATTCAAATTATTATTTTTTAAAAATATTTAACACTTAAAACGAGAAAAAAAATCAGAATTCACCAACAAAAGAAGCAGAAGAACGATGAGAAATTCATCTTCCTACGAATCAATCTTAATTTTCTGCGAGCCGCGAGAGAAGAGAAGAAGTCGAGGACGGCGCAATCTTAGCCGGCACAAGAAGGGGGCGAGATAGCTGCACCTCGAGTTTAAGCGTCGGGCAGCGTCGACGGCTCGTCTGGCCGCTGTTATTGCCAGGGCGAGAAGATTGGTGGACGGAGTATCGCGGAAACATTGCGCTCTCTCGCCGCAAAAAAAGAGGAATATTGATCGCGGTGCGGGAGCGAGCGACAGCCTATGAAATATACGTGAGATGGAGAGACACGTGTATATTGGAAGGAGTGGGCGCGCCGATATAAAAAGATTAATACAGGAATTGAGCGAGTCGTCGTCGTATTGTCGTTGATAAATGGCGCGCCGTCGGGATTTGGATTTACCTTTTTGTCGCAACCTGGACTTAATGAAAGTAAGGGACTGAATGGAAACGCCCAAAGTAATTAGATTTCTTTTCTTTTTTTTTTTGCGAACGATAGAGGAAGTAAGGCCCAGCGTAAAGAAGATTAAGGAGCTTGCACTATCCTTAAATGAGTTCTCCTCCCTTTTGTACTCCTCTGATTATTGTTACTTGGTGTTTGCGGTAAAAATTTTCGTTGGATATTTAAATCTTTTTACTAATTTTTTTTATAGTCATTTTTTATTTTTCCTGCATTATAATTATCAAAATACACAAATACTTCATTGTTGTATCTATATAATGACTCCGGAAAAATAGTAAATTGATATTTCCCTATTATAGATACAACAATGAAGTATTTGTGTATTTTGATAATTAATTAATGTTTATTCATGATTTTAATACCTTCATGGTCAAATTTTGAAATATGAAAGATTTTCCTATGTACTTTTAAATATTTATACTATTTTAATACATCCAGCGGTTCGGCGCACGAAATTCCGCATGCAAGGCTGTGTCAACAAAATTCCACGCAGTAAATTTCAACGCTTTTACATCCAGACAATTTCTACAGGGAGAAAAACGCAAAACTCAAATTTCGTGGATAGGTTACCCGATTAATCATGAATAATCGATGAAACTTCCTCTGGAGAGCACTATAGCTCGCCCACAAATCGCAAAGTGAAACAAAGATTCGAGCGTGCCTGGGCCAGTTTAGAGTCTGACGTCACGACGGCTATTTTCGCGCTCGCTTATTAACCGATCGACTTCGCCGCGAGCGGCACAGCTGGTCTGCCTGAATTAGATAAGCCGCAATTTGGCGATTTTTGAATATATGCCGATTTTTACGAGCGTAAATCGATTGGTCGGCTAATGGAACGTTCGTTAAACTGAAAATTTTCATTGATATTTACACGAATATTTTAAAGAAAGATTTTTGTTTTATTTTTGTAGATAAAAGCATGCAAGATATGCAAGAATAATTTTTTAGAGAATTTTTCAAAAGATGCCCTCACGTTTTCAGAGAATGAAATTTTAATAACCATATGTGTAAATATTTATTTTTTCAAACTAGTCACTTAATTTTAGAATTTCTTTTGCCAAAGTGAGTAAAAGTAAACTAAAATTAAACGTCGATCGAATGAAAAAAGCCAATATTGATTTGTTAAAGATTCCCGGTAAATAACACTGCACCGCTGCGGAATTTAATTTATTTGAAATACGGATGGGCGTTTCAATAGCAACATAGCGCACTTGGAATGTGGCTCATGAAATGAATAATTAAATTCCCTTGTGCTGACCATTAATTTCACTTAATTCATCAAACTTATTTGTCTGATAATCGAGTCATCTAATTATCGATTATTCACTAAACAGCTTTGCATCATCCTTTAATTATTGCGAATATTTACGTGCTCTAAAACTATTTTCGTTCATATTTTGCAGAATAAATAATGCATGAACGGTATCATAAAACATTTACAAGAAAATCTTTTATTTTTAATTAAAATACTCGAAGTTAATGCAATTTTTAGCATTATTATTTATTAATTATCAAATTAAATATTCCATTACCTTTAAAATTTTTTTTTTTAATGTTCACTGAAATATTCGATGAAAAATAAACTTTATTTTTTGAAGCTTTCGATAGCCACAAATTTATAGCTGCGCCGCAGTCGAATAACAAAACAGTCCTCCTCTACTTTCCAAGTTTACACGTGTCAAATTATAGCGATTGACCAAACGCAATCCTCGAAACGCCGAAGTAATTAAGTCGCGACAAAAGGCCCAGGGTCGGATGTAGAAAAAAAAAGCCGAGGGAGTGCTTGCACGGAGAATCGGGAAAAAACACTATCAACAGCTGCGCGCACTCCCGCCGTATTAAAATCCGTCGCGCTGAATAAATTGAGCCCGGCGTAATTACGCGGACATCATTAAAATTTGAAAGCGACATCGCGCGGGATTTCGAGAAAATCCGGGTACCAGCCCCGCTCGCGCTCCCATATTACCACTGTTAATTAGGGAACGTAATTTCCCAGCGCCAATTTCATCCTGTACATCGGTTCTCCATCTCTCCCCCTCCTTCGGCCGGAGTTCGCTCGAGCTATTTAATGGCAGTATCGCACTCTCGTTTTGTCATTAGACCGCCTGTTTTTGTCAGTGTCTAAAAAGGGGGAATGGGAAGGGGGGGAATTACCGCGCTTCGGAGGAACGCCCGGCCGAGTTTAGCGCTAAATTGGCCGATATTCGTCATTGGCTCAGCTGTTTGAACGTTCAATTGGCCTGGAAATTGAAAGTTTTCGCTAATACTGCGTTGAAATGTTTAAATGAGAAAGCTTTTATTTTGGCGGAACGGCAATTCAAACGAGTCGCTTTATTTGAATGTATTAGTGCATTGTTTTATTTGTCATTGAGTTATGAGATGGTTTTAAGAATTTTTATTGTTTTGTGTGTTAAATGAAATAACAGTTTGAAAAAAAAAACAGCGGAGTCACGTTTAAAGTTACGGTTGAAGTTACGGTAAAAACTTTGAAATCTACACTTTTATTGCGAAAGTAATTCTAGCAGGAAGTATCCGGAGAGTTTCTGGAATCATTTTTTGAAATTATACGAGAATCGTTTACTGGGTTTTTAAAACTCCTCCGACGTTCTCGTTCGTTCGAAAATTTCACACTATCTAAAACTTACTTCGGGTAAATTTAATTGAACGATTTTACAACAATTCCTGCAAGTTTGATCATAATTTTTTTTACTGCTTTGGACGAAAAATTTTAGGCTGTTATATTACGCTCAAGTATTTTTTCTCCTTTTTTTATATAACGATTAGTAGATGTGAGTTACTTTACTGGTTTTTTATTAATTTTCTTTTGAAATTTTTCGGAAAATAGTCTCAAAATTATTATCTTGAAAAATAATGGCAGTATGTGTTGTTAAAATTTTAACCATATTTAAATAGTCTATATTTAATCACTTCAAAAAAAAATATATACATATAATCAAAGCAACTATCGATCCTATAATTGTACTATTTCAATATAAGGACAAATTGATCTATATTCAATTTATTTAATAAACAATTTATATGAAGGTAAAATCGAAAGTTTATAGTTGAAATGTTGACACCTGGTTTCATACAACTACAACTAACCAGTACCTACTACAAATAACTGACTTTATTAATTAATAAATTCACCGCAAACAGAAATTGACTCCATTCAAGAAGCATTGCCTTCTTTGTAGGTAAAGACCCACCTTAATATCGCCTCAACTATCGAAATTTTTATTTTGAGCTCGAATCTCGACTGTGGTTGCAATCGCCCCTCCCTCAACCCCCTGGGGATCACACCAGAAATCATCGGCTCGGCGGCCGTCTTTCCACGAACGGCCGCTGGATTTATTCTGAAGGGAGGGGGGCATCGACGGGTCGCACCGAACACGTGTACGACAAATCCTCCGGGATTATATATCTGAGGCTGGCGTGTACTCCCGACCGATGGCTGAAACGTATATACGCGCTCCACCGACCTCTGTTACACCATTTCGATTTTTAGAATCATGTCGTTTTTTCCTAGTACAGAAGAGTTCGGCAGATTAAAGCGAGCAATTTCGAATTTTTTTTTCAGTCGTTAGATACCTTTAATTTAGAAAATTCAGAAATAGTGCAATAATTACATTTTTTTCGAATTATAGTAGTAATTAATAATAGTGATAGATAATTTCTGTAATACTTTTGATAGAAAAAGAATTGTTGAAAAAATGTAATTAGTAGGTTTAAACTTTAGAGCTTTGAAAGTCCTTTGTGTTAACTTTCCAGCTAATAAGGAAAAAGATGGTATACGTAAATTTTGGACATAATGTGTAGGTACGTATGTACTTCTCTTCGCTCTAGTTGAGTTTTGCAGATGTACACTGAGCACATTATGCGCTACTTACTGCGCCCGCGAATTAATTAGTTGGTTTCATTTTGCTTACCTGAAACAGAAAAAAAAGAATTTAATTACTTAACCAGTCTCAATAACGCAAGTAATGGTAGTGCACCATAAATTATTTGTATATTAAACAACAATTTCAGTAAATGAATAAAGGAACTACAGTGTAGTTGTTACAACTACGTTGTAATATTCTCACTCCAGTGAAACAAAAACTTCGTAGCATGGAAAAAAAAAATTATACACTATCGCGATGAGACTTTGACCTCCCTCAAAACACACGAGCAACATAGTGCATTTAATCCGACGCTAGTGAGCCTAATTCAATTAATCGATCGTTGCCCAGCTCGCGATCTCACGTCTACACGAAAGTTACGTTAAAATTTGCCGTGGAAAATCGCAGTTTCTTCGTTGAGTCGACTCTGAAACTTTTGAATATGTGTGCCCGTGGAGCTTCGTCGGAGCGACGCACTTTCGCGAGATTTTTAATTAAAACAGTTAGCAGGAGTGTCGTTAAAAAAGTCGTTCCGCCCCGGAAGAGCGGCAATGTTGACGGACGAGCACGCGACCGAGAGAGCTGCGCCTCTATTTTGGTCGCGTTATTTAACGCTTTACGAGCTTGCGCCAAATTTCATAACTTGACGAATTAAATTATTCAATTTATTTACTTGTATAAAGAAAATAATGGGATAGAGTTTTAGCCGGGGATTAAAGTGTTTATGGGATTAAATTGGCATGAGCGCCACTTGTTTTATGACTTTGTAACAGTTTAAGGGCTTGATTAAAAATATTTATTGCCAATGTTTGTATTAAAATTTTAATAATTAAGGGCAGAAGGATTTATGAAGATTAAATAGACAACGTCAATTTGGTCCTGTCGTTAACTCATCAATCTCTTTTGATATAACGTCAGAAATCAAGAACAATTTCGCTATAAAAAAATGAATATAATAATTAATATAAACATTCTAAATTCTTAAGTATGAATTACTTAAGATGAAATAAGTAAGCGTCATAATCCTGGGATACTACTCCATAAGTTGACATTTTATATCTTTGTTAGAATGTCTTTATTTTTAAAACTGGCCTAAAAGCTCGTTTTCTGTAAGCGCGAACTTCATAGAATTAGAATCCAAATCAAACAATTGCATTTAATAAAATTCTCAACACTTCTACCAGAGAAATTAAGCTCTGATGTCAAAAATAGAAGATAAAGCACAGGCACAAAAAACGAACAATTTATGTTTAATCAATTTTAAATAAAGCTTGATTAAATATGATCAAGTACAAAGTTCAAAAATAAAATCCGATTGCGAGCAAACAATTCAATTCGATGAAATTCTCGCTGTGTATAACTCGAAAGAGAGCTTCGGGAAGTCAAAAGTGAAAGAGCGAGTCCGAACACTTGACCCGCTGAAAGAAGTTTGTCCATCAAATCAGAATCAAAACAAGGAAAAGCAAATACGCGAGGAGGAAGGCGGGCGAGCATTTTTGCGCCGGCTTGCGGAGCTGACACACGCGAAACTCGTTGTTTTTCCTTCGCGCACGTGTGACTCGATCCGCACTCGGCGCATGCGCGCGTCGCCCTCCGACGAGCTTGCGGGCTCGCGTGTCGCTCGCGCATTTCCGTGACTCGGCCGGTCTACGACGCTGATATTAATTCTATTTGGAAGAGACGGAGGGACTTCGACCTTGAAATTCGCGAAACTCGTGCAGACACCTCGGAAGTTTAATTAGGAAGTTCAGGAGGGTGAGTGATTCGTTTTTTTTTTGTTGCTCCGCGTGGTTAAATGGTCTCGAGTGTTCATTAGAGTGTTATGTGATTTACTCACGGGTATATAGTGCATGGATTTGGGGGACGTAGTATATTTATTATTTAATAATAAAATTAGCAAATTCTGTGGGAATTATGATGAATTTGTCGAATGTTAAATTTTGTATGCTTTAATTGCAAGATAAAATTGATTAATGCAATGGAGACATGAAGATTGCGATCTGAGGCTTACAAACAATTACTTTGGTCACCCGAATGTACACTACATAGCGAGTTAGCCAAATTAACCCTTTAGCGACTTAAGTACCTACATCTATCTCGACGTAAAACGTATCTAATTGCTACGTGTCCAAGTTAAGAACGCGTTAATCGAGGTCCATTTCACTCGCAGAAATTACTCCGAAATCATTAAGGTTAAACGCAAAATATAGATTATCTAAAATTTATTACATGGAAAAAAAAGTTTACTACATCAGTGTTATATTTATATCTTCGATTAAATTTTTATCTTGAACATAAATGAGACTTTTCACGCTAGCTGCCTGGCTTATAATTTAATTCTGTTCAAAACTGAGATAAAGTCTTGAAACTTCAGGTACCATTTTTACAATTTTATTACATTAATTAATTAAACAAAAAGGCACTCAAAAGACAGTTGTAAAATCACAAAGAACTCTGTAAAAAATTCACATTGAAAATAGCATTATTTCGCAGAGAAGCTTGGAAATAAAATTCTCACTTCTCTTAAGTTCAAAAGAGAAGTTCAACTAGCGGTGAAGTTACACGCAACTTAACTTCGCTTCCTGGTGTAGCAGACACGAATGCAGAAGCGCGAGATATGAGGCGAGTGGTGCGATACACAAAACCGCATGGCATGAGGCAATGCCACAATGAGATGGAATGTTTATTTAAATGGCGCATTCTCATGCTTTATCTGTCTTGGGCTGAATCATTGTTCAACCCAGATGTTATTTCAGTCTGATTTTAACGATATTTTGAAAATAAATGTTGAAATATAATATTTTCATGCTATACAACTTAAAAACTTTGTTTACATTGTCAATAAATTCACTTTCGAAATAAAAAATAATACACAGTAATCACAATTCTACAATATGGCACTTTCTTATGATCAAGAAGACACCTTTAAAATGTTAAGTGGACTATTAGCACACACGTTAAATGTCAAGGGATTTTTTTTTTTCATGAAAAATTTCACTGTCTTAAGCGAAAATTCCATAGTTTTGCGATTAGGTCCGCGAAGTGCTTGCGATTTTGGTGTTGCCGATGCCGTCGGCTTCACGCTCCGTGTGTGTCTACCGTAACGTCACGGCTGGCCGATCGTTTTCCGTGGAAATCCCAGAGCACTTCATTCCGCGAGGCGCGCCCTCGCACTTTGCCTTCTGAACATCTGGCGAGAAAACTTCCGAGGCAACGCACGTGCCGTCGATTTTTTCGCTTCCCGCGGAAGAGTTTATGACGTCGATTGAGTGGAGGAAAATTTAGTTTAGAACGCAAGACTAGCCAGCTTCATTGAGAAGCACCAAAGTCTTGATTTTCAAAATTAATTCTGTAAATTCCATCATTAGATGGCATTTTATGTTGTGTCTTAAACTTTTATTAATAAATTTAAGATTCGATTTTAAAATTATAAATAAATGACCCGAGAAGTAACGTAAGTATGCTAAGCTACATTGAAATTTTAATTACTAGTTTATTTTGTTTTGTAGCGTAACATTTAGAGGGCCGCAATCTTACTGTTCTAGATGCATGCAGTTTTAAACTCAACTTTGTACTTTTTACTGTTTTTAATTAAAAATTTTTAACTCAACACTTTCTTTTCAATTACTTCAACCTAATTTTTTGAGAACACCACTCCAGAACTAAAAGTATTTCTATAAATAAATTAATTTTTACGTTACAAAAAGTTTCATCGAACATCTTTTTCCACCATTTTTTTTTTTTTTTAACTTTTTGTACTAAGCATAAATAAGTACACCATGCAAATAGAGACACAAGATACCATCAATAAAACGCCAAAAGAATTGCGAACAAACAACAAACCATTTGAGCACCTCCGTTTGCAAGATCGGCTCTCGAGTGCTCGAGTAATTAGCGCAAATCAGCGCAGAAAACAGAAAATCTCGAGAAGGACGAGAAAATTGAAACGCCAAAAGCGCGCGCGGCGCGGCATCTTGGAGGTCGCCTCCAGGCTCTTACCAAAGACGATACGGAAATTGCCCGGCGCAATTGAATCGCAAACAATATGAAAATTCATTCGGGAGAGTTTTCGATTATACAAAGAGTCGCTCCCCGGCCTCTCGACCCGAAAGAAAAGCAGGCCGCGCCGGTAAAGAAACGCGTCTGCGGGCATTAGACTTGCAGAGTCCTCCCGTCGGCTCCTCGGCCCTTCCTACCCCTAATCCTCCGCGTTGCTCGCTCCTCTTTTCCATTGCTCTACCGAATCGAATATTACGAGTCTACGATTAATGGCCGGGCAGACGAGGAGGCGATCGAACGCTTCGCGCTGGTTGCATAAGCGCCCGGCCTGCTTCGCTTTGCCGCGGTCTAAATTTGGAAGCGGCCGATTGTATCGGGGGGGAGAGCTTTCCTTTTCGGCCGAGAGGATGAGGATTTAATTTTGTACTGTGGATATTGTAATGGGCTTAATGCTACGATGTATTGTACACTTTATAATTTATTCTCTTGCTACAACTGCGTTTTATTTATTTTTCTATTTTTTCCGGTTCCAGTTTTTTATGCGACAGTATAAGATGTAGAAAGAATCTCAGAGAGCGCCTGATTCGGTGCTTAATAAGTAATTTTCTAACAATTCACATTCTAATTATTTCAAAGATAAAAAAGTCAATCAAATTCTGGAAATCAATAAAATACTGCTTGACTTTGATGGTTTATTTATTTCAATTAATTCGTCGACAAAAACAATTTTGCCGACTATTATTCATTGTAATGAAAAATGTGAAAAACCTTTTAAACTTTCACATAAGGTTCCATTAAATTAGCGACTAAAAACGAGAAAAATTTATACAAGCACTGGATGAGAATAAAAATGCATCTAGTATTTATAATACTATAATATTACCAGTCTCCGGTTATCATGCGGACTTTATTTGAACGTAGACTTGCAACGATAAAATAACAATTAAGCGACGTACAGCCAAAGTATCTTTCCAAGCAGCAAAATGAAATATAGAGATTAAATTCCGTCGTCAGTATATTTTACAGCGGCGCTTCGAAATTGTGCACTATTTGTCTTTCAATATGAACATAGAATGCACGTTTGTTGACGTCGCAGTGTCACCGTAATTTGGCCTGCTTTTAATAGCACATCAAATATTCCATGGCGAGTTAATATAATTTAGATCATTCGTCATTCGTAAAAGAAACCACAAATTCTTATTTTTATTATTTTACTTTCCTCCGATTTTCGTTTGCAATTAACACAACAACATTTCAACATTATTGAGATTGATGTCCTGGATAAGAAGTACAATTTAATCAGATAAAATGCAATTAAGCTCTACTTATTTACAGCCCGCGCAGAAATGATTTATCTATACCGCTTCCACGGAAACTGATGATACAGAGCACGAGAGCGATAAAAGCTAACGTACAGGGTAATGGATCACCTTGCAGATGGATTTCTATTTGATGTGCGCATGCTACTTCGTAGCCTAGTGAAGCGGTAACCCTATAATAGCGTTACACAACCTTCAAAAGTTAATCGCTTAAAGATAACATATTTTAACGCACAGCGATTTTGAACTTATCTGAATTCAGTTGCAGCGTATATGGATCAAAAAAGCACAGTTAATAAAGTGAGATAATTCAATTAAATCTTTACCCATAAAAATTCTAAATATTATCAGATTTTTAATCTTTTTTTTTTTTTTAAAATAGTTGAAGTAATGACATTGAGTATAATGACACATATTTAAACAAATCAGCGAGAAATAAAAAGAAAGCATCGGACAAAGCGTAACGCAAAAAATCTCAATCGCAAATCAGTACCCTTAGGCGGCCGAGACGCTTCCGCGCGAGCAACGTCTCAAGGAATCCGGGCGCACGCACATCGAGACCTTAATCCGAATTTTATTTTTCGGCGAGGAGAGAAGAGGCCAGAGAGAGGGTATAATGTGCGTCGCTGGTGCGCTGCCAGCAACTATTACCGGCGCTGTAACTGCGTCCGGGAGAGAGGGACCAGATGTGGCCCCTCCCGTGCTTATCTATATACGCCGCCGGGGCTTTTCTTTCATTGCCTCTAATGTCTCCGGCTCGCATTAACGTAATGATCGCACGATTTCGTATTTCATATTCCCCACCCGGTGAGCGGGACTCCGTCGGAGAGTTAACCCCGCGCAACGGACGGAGCCGTCGTCGCGCTCCCCCAGGATTGCCGCTTGATATCCCGCTGTTTCTTTCTCCGGGGATTTTACTTTACTCGCTTTTGGTTTCGAGGAATTTTTTTTGGCATAGACTTTAGTCATAATAATTTCATAGATGCACCTCGACCGATTATTGTATCCTGATGTTAGAACATTGAGTGTTAAAAGTGTACTCACTAAATTTGAGTATGTGAAATTCGTATACTGAGATAAAAGTATTGTAAAAATTAGTATCTTTCTGGGAACGTGACTACAGACTGGTCTCTCAGATAAAAATTATCATATTCTATAATAAAATGTGCTGTAAATATAGTAAATTTTTCTGGACGGTATTGGAAGTAATCCTCTGTATACAGCAAAATTTGATATATTTTTGGCAAAATTTTATCGTAGAGTATGGTAACTTTTATCTGAGAGTCCAGATTGTAGTCACGTTCCCAGATAGATATTAACTTTTACAATAATACTTTTTGCTCAATGTAGGATTCACGTAGAATAAGTGAATATTTATAAATACATTTGCAGAGTAATCAAAACCGAGGATTATATTCATTGCAATTTTAATTATCTCCGATAATCGTGATAAAAAATAGTTTAAATTATCAAAAATACATCTTAAAATAAATCTTTGTATTTAGGGAGTTGCAGATCAAGGTCTCGTCTGTCGAAATTTAAAGTGTCCCACTTAATTAATTCCATGTTAAAATACAAGCATTTATAGAAGACCGTCATTTCTCCAACTGCTACCTACAATTAAGCTCAGAGTATTTTCAAACGTTTCGTAATCTCCAAAAAAGATACATCCTAATATCCCTTACCGAAGGAAAACATTGAGCGAATATCTCATGCCGAAATACTAATAAAACCCTTCGCGCAGGAGAACGAGCCTCGCGCATAACTCGCATCGGTTGACGAATTAGGCTCCACGGCCACTGCTCTCCTGCATAGATCGATCGCCCGTATGTCGCAGCCACCCCCCGGCAGCGAGTCTCCACTCCTTCTCCCGAAGTGACGACAAGCCCATTCGGGTCATTTCTATCGGGCGACGGGTGCGCGCGGCAGCGAAAGAGAGGCGGAGAGTAGGCCAGAGAGAAGGAGAGAGAGAGAGAGAGAGAGAGAGAGCTGACCGTCTGTTCGGACACAAGTGGAAGTAGGGCCAGATTAGAAGCCGGCAATCAAGCCCATTATACACTCCGCTGACTCGCCCCCTCCCCCACCCACCTTTGCCCTACGCCGCTGGGCTCTCTGACTCGCTCTACCCTTTCTGACCTCTGGCACTCGGGGCTCGGGCGTCTGTGTCTCTGAACTCGAGATAGTGCTGGACGCTGCGAGAACGTGGCCCTAGGTCAAATGAAAATGTTCGAGAAAGTTTTGTTAACCCCTTTGCAACTTTGATTTTGCGAATGCGACGCTGATTCGCGGAGGCGCAGCGCGCCCAAATAGGATGCCGAGTTTGTATTTTTAAATGAATTGCGAATTAACCGTCGGGTAGCGATAGTTTGTTGCAAATTAAGTATAGTTAAATGGGTAATTTAAGTTTATACAAAATTAGTTTGATTCAAAGGGCGCCTAACTATTGTCTGGCCTAAGCTGCACTTTATCTACTTCACTGTGTGCAGTACGCATAGTTTCTGAATTTCTTACGTGTAATGATTTAATAGAGTTTCGGAGACCATCCTCGGTATTCTCGTTGAGTATCATAAATTTATATTTATTTTAGAAATACTTTGTTAACACTACGAAATTTATTGTTGCAACTAAAATAGCCCTTCTTAACCGTGTCCATGTGTACCAGGTTCTATTTATGTACCCAGAGCTTTGCTGCAGAAGTTTTTCCTCAGTACGGAACAATGACACTTTGAGTTAATAATTCAGATATCGTGCCCTGAGGCGCAGACACGCGAAAGACCATTCTGCGCGTCTTGGCCCCCGTGTTTACGGGTAAACCTTTTTGAGCGCGAGCGAGCGGAGAGGCTCTCCCAATGCAGCGGCATCAGATAGCGAGTTTGCCTACACGTCCCGAAAGAAAAGTGTGCGATTAGGGTCACTGCGGGATCCCGTGAGAGCCTCGGCTCTCCACTCCTTTTGCCCAATCTCTCCTCTGGCTTTTTTATTCCGAGGGTGCGGCTCGCGAGCTGTGAGCTGCGCCCAGCATACTTATCGGGCATTTGGGACTTTTGTGCTTTTCATCAATATTGCGGCTTCTCCTGTTTTACGCATAACATTTTCCTTAGGGTTTCACTTATTTCCTCCAGGCCTTATATTTTCCAATAGTGCACCTTTTAAGTAAAAATATTATTTGTCTTTTACAGAAGCAAACAAGCTTCTCATGTTAGCAGTATTATTAATAAGGTCTTTATTGCATTAATAATTTGAATAAAAAATGTTCATTTGCAAGAAGCAGTGCCCAGAGAAAGAACCATAACCTAAAAATGAGCATAACGTCGTAAACAACCGCCTAATCTGCCTCTCTCTTTTAGCAAGCGGAGGTAAAAGCAGCTTGGGCCTCTGCAGAACAAGTGGAATAAGACACGGCACTCGCAGCTAAAAAAGAGAGAATTCGAGTCCTCGGGGGAGGGCTTCTTAGCTCGAGAGAAGACGAAGATGTGGGAGACCGACGAAAAAAAAGGAGAAGAGATGAAGGGGCAGGGGTGGAGAGGAGAGTGGCAGATTACGCTCCCCAGCCTTTGGAGGATCATCAAATTAGCGGGAAAGTGTGTCTTTGAGGGGACGCGACGCGGCTCTCTCACTCTGCAAGCTCACGCCCTTCTTGCCACCCTCATTTTGTAGTTGGCCAACCTGCGCAGCGAGACTCTTGCCTTCATTTTCTACTCTCGTTGGGAGATCTCGAGATCTTGGGCTCTCTCTCTTTCCCGCTTGCTCACACATACTCGCACACATACGTGTGCTTGCGTGTGCACTTTGTCCCTCTCTCTCTATCTCTCTCTCTCTCTCTCTCTCTCTCTGCTTTTTCGAAGTTACGCTTGCACAAGCCTTTTACCTCCGAGGAATACTGACTCACCCTTTAGAAGCTTGGTACATGCGAGCTTCCTGTCTTTTTAGAATCTTTTTTAGACATTTTTTCTGCTTCTTGTGCAAGACAGGTTTAATAAGAAATTTATATATATTGTTCCTATAAATCGATTAAAACTGTTATCTAAGATGAATCATTGATCAAGAGATCAAACTCCTTCTATTCAATAAGACACTGTTGATAATGTGTCGTCGACTTTATTTATTTCAAGTTCAATACTATTTATTTTAGCACTTGAAAGGGAATATTTCGCATGGGTAATATATCTAATGCGGCGTAGTTTGACTCTAAAGTTAAAGTTAAGGTCATCTACTCTCAGCTTAATTTGGGTTCAACAAATTAATTAGAGCATCCTACATAGCTATCAAATTGATAACTATACATCTACATATTATTTCGTCATAGAGCGTGCATGGTTAAAGAATTATATCATTTGTCATAAGCAAGTAACTACTAAAGATGATTTTTAAAAAGTATTAATGCTTCATTTATTATTTTACAGTTGCAAAGATTATAAGTTATATTCAGTGATGAGTTATTTAGTATTAAGTACTTAGTTCGTAAGTTTTTAGTTTATATAGAGCCAGACCAGCGAACAGGAAATAAATTTCCACTGCTGGGTTACATTATTTGTAATGTGTTATTATGAGCAATTTTTATATAATTATTGTTTATTTACTCTGGTTTAATAAATAAATAAAAATGTAAAATTCAGTTAATAAATATAGTTTCTACAGTTCTTGTACTCAAAAATCTATAAGTTCATCCAAAAATATATAAGTTCATCCAACAGAAAACACTATCTTTGTTAAATTTTTTTTTAATTTATGACTGTAGAAATGTTAGTGCAAATAAATAGTATAAATTGTACAACAAACTGTACAACATAAAAGTTTGTATTTCAAGAAATTTTTATAAATTTTTATTTATAAAAATAATTTTTATTATTTTTTGTTTGTGCAAAATCCTCATTATAGTACACTGTTTAATATCGCATTAATTTATGAGATCTAATAATGGTATGGTCTAATGATGTAGCATATGATGTGGCATATGATGCGTTCAGCTTGTCCAGTCTTGTTTTATAAAATCACTTCCTCTTTCGCCTATCATTACTGTCGGTGCATTTGTGTTACCTCTAGTCAACTCCGGCATAATAGAGGCATCAATAACTCTCAAATTATGAATACCCTTGACCTTCAGTGTCGAGTCAACGACAGCTTGTGGGTCATTCATTGGTCCCATTTTGCAAGTTCCAGTGAAATGGTAAATGATACCAGTGTAATTAACGGCTAAACATTCGTAATACGGATAAGTTTCAAATTCCAGGTGGTCACATTTTGGCGCATAACCCCTGGAGTAAGTAAAACCGGCCTTTCTGAAGGTTTCAGTTTTCACCAACTGGCTGGTCAGTTTAGCTCCTTCCGCGATTCTTTGGATGTCCTCTGGATCAGAAAAGTAATTCGGATAAATCAGTGGCTGACCGTCAACCGGATTATTCGGGTCCAATTTCAATTCACCACGACTCTTTGGTGCAAGATTGAGTGTGGTAAGGTAGAATCCATTGTAGTACGGCAAAAGTACACGGGGACCCTTAATCGATGCGTCGTAGATATACTTAATATAACCGACTTGGATATCTGGTAGATTTGGTTCTTTTTCGAATGATGTTTTAAGGAAAGCTATATTGTCCATGAACACATTCTCAGACATGGGACCCTCGTGAGTACTTAACCAATAAACAAGATCGCTATATAAATTATTGATGTTAAAAGGCTCAGACTTATTCGCTATTGACACGGTAATTGGAGTAATAGAAAAGTGATTTTGCAGATTTTTTCCTACTGGCAAGTCTTGGATGACGTTGATTCCAGCTTCTCTCAGATTGTCGGCTGGACCAACTCCAGATAACATTAGGATTCTAGGACTATCGATAGATCCTGCTGACAGGATTACTTCCTTACTGGCGCAAGCTTTCCTTATTTCAGTGCTGTTGCCGGTAGTATATTCTACTCCAGTAGCTACTTTAGTGCTAGGATTAATAATGACTCTATGTACTCTAGAGAAAGTTCGGACTGTGAGATTAGGTCGTTTTCCCCGAATCGGACGGATAAAGGCACCGTTGGAACTTTGTCGTGACCCTTGAACTTTAGCGTACTGCATTCTAGAAGTACCGAGATTATCACCAGAATTGTAGTCAATCTCTTTAAGGCCAACCTCCTTCCAGCCGTCCATGATGACCTTGGCATTAGGATCAAAATATTTGGCTGCTTCTATTGTTTGATATCCACCAACACCATGATAGAATGGGTTTCGCTCCAAAACCTAATAAATTAATAATTAGATTTAAAAAATACGCTCTTTTACATTAGTAACAATTTTAGAATTTTATTGCTTTAAACTTACTTCAGGAACTCTAAAATCTTCGGATTTTTTGAAATAAGGTAAGACGTGTTCCCAGTTCCATCCAGGATTACCAAGTCTCTCCCAGTTATCGTAGTCCCACCTGTTACCGCGGACGAAGTGCATGCTGTAAAGGGAGCTCGAACCTCCCATGACCTTGCCGCGCGTCCACTGGCAGGACCTGTTCGGCTGGTTTGCGCAGGCGCGTGGTTCCGGTTGCGTCGTATAACCATAGTCTAAGCTTGACGACTTGAGCATCGTTACAAGCCCAGGGACGTCTGCTACAACCGGCTCATCCTCTCCGCCTTCCAGTAATAACACCTGTAATTTTTTAATTGTATCCTCAGTTCCGCATGTCGTGAATAATATTTACTACTTTCAATGCAGTCGGATAAACACTACATTATTGTTTTTTTTTTTACTTTAAACATAAAACCAAAGAAACTACAAATTACGTTTTTACTGGTTGAGAATAAAAAAAAAAAAAAATTATGCGTATCTTTATTATTAATCGTGGATAAGATTATAAAAAAGTCAATTACAATGACAAAAGAATAACATTGTAAAGAAACTATATATTCTTTTATGATCAAAAATTTGCTATTTATATAATTCAATCTTGAAATAAATAAACAATTCTTTTTCCGAAGCAAAAATAATTTTCCCGTTATAGGATTTTATATTTCATGCTATCTTAAATTTACGGGTGACTTGTTCATCTCTACTAGAACACTATGGCTCGGTATGGTTCATGCACATAAGAATCGTGCACATATTAGTTCGTGCACAGTTTATAGATATATTTACAAC
>JAWWEN010022886.1:0-18225 GCA_035582955.1 Sycophila texana | reverse complement strand
AGAAATTTAAAATAAAATTTTTACAGTTCATAAATAAGAAATTGTTTTTTAGTGAAATAAACTCAGGCTGGCCCCCTAACGTTTTAACGAGTTAATTTTAACTAGCAGTGACGTTACGTAACATTTCTAAGAATGCTTATCTTATATTTTTTTTAAATAAGTGAATTATATTGTAAAACAGCTTTGTGGATGTTGGAAACTTGATTATTAGACTGAGTTTGCCATAAATTTTCACAGTAAAATATTTAAAATAATTGAGAAAATAAAAAAAATGTTAAAATAATTTTTTTTAAAAAGTCTTATTTGAAAATTTCATATCCAGAAAAGAATTTTAAGAAACCACAATCGACAGAATAGTAATGTGGTACTTAAAATATTAAAAAAGAGATACTTTTTGAAAATGCATTCCAGAAGCTTTAAATATTGTTTAAAGTAAAATAAAATCCAAAATTCGCAGAGCAAATTTCATGAATTGGGTCTGTGAGTTCTAAAAATTGATATAAATGTCAAAGTATGAAAAACTGACACGCACGGTTCAGAAAAAGTCCGTACCATTGTTCAAAGTAAAATAAAACAAATGAATTGTACGAAAGTGAATTTGGTTTCCGTACACGCAGAAGAGAGGAACGGAACACACAAACCAACAACGAATCGAAACAAGCTACAGTGCTCGTGGCTGAGAAAACACGGTGTCATTTGCCACTACGATCAAAGCATCAAATAAAATGCGTCCGAATAAAAAAAAAAAACAAAAACAAAAAATAAATAAATAAATAACATGGCAGCGGAAACAAGGTGAGACCCGATAGCATCGAAGTTCGCGGGGGCGCGCATTGATTCGCGACATCGCTTAGGGTCGTGATTTATAGCGAAGCACCGCGGGCCCGTCGTCCGCCCCATCCACTCCGGAAAGCCAGACACGGCACTTGGCGTCGCCCGCCGTTGATACAGGTATATCACCACGAGCGCGGCATTTCTTCGACGTCGAAATTCGATGCGTCTCGTGTGCCGGTGCTCGTTTGATCGATGGTCACCCTCCCCCCTCCGCACCCCGCAACTCATGCATAAACAGAGACGCGAGCGGCTACGTGTTTCACGCGGGGGTGGCTGACATTAATCCGCCTCTGCATCGTCGCCCGCACCGTCAAAATCTGGGTTATGGAAGAGTCAACCTCTCTGAAATGGGCGTGCGAAAAAACGCGCCCAAGAGGAACCGGATAGTGAGCTGCTTATTTAAAGAATGAAGAAGGTTCGGTAAGATTTACTTAGGGATTTATCGAGGAGGGGTAGTTCTACATTAATTGGGGAATATGATAAATTGAGATTTACAAAGTGATGAATAAATTTGAATATTTCCTTGCAAAGCCTTTTAGGAATGTTTATGTTGTACTTTGTAGTAAAGTAGAGAAAGCTTTCCGTGGGAGCGCTCGAAATTTATACGAATTTGCGAGCTTGAGATTTTAAATTTAACGACCTGAACATATCGCGCGGTAGGATGCGTGCATAAAGAGAATAATTGAATTGCGCCAGGATGACAGTATGAAAAAATAGAATAAAAAGGAAGAAACTCACATCCGAAATGCATTAGAATTTGCGATGATGGTGGAGAGAGTCGTTTTCGAAAAATATGTGGGTGACGCTGTAACGAGGTTTTTCCTTGGTTTCGGCGTAAATTTAATGCAATTTCGCGAACCTTTCAGTCGCGCCCAAGGAAAGTGTAACGTAAAGGAAAGCCGGGACGCGGGGACGGGGAAAGCGAGGGAGATAGAAAAAAGGATGTATTCTCTCTCCAACACAAAGGGAAATGCTCAGGGGCATGAGTTATCTTGGCTTTGAGGATACAACTCCATCTACCTCTCCCTTCCTCCTTTTTTTTGTATTATCGTTTTGAAATAGAGTACGGAGAATATGAATTTGAGTGGGAAAAAAAGAGAGGAGCAGTCGAGCCCGCTTCTGATTTTACTCGTAGCCCACTGTAAACGAGATATTTGGACTCTCTTATAGCGATATGAATGAAAATAAAGGAGGAACTGCGGAGTGACGTAATTTTTCAAATCGTAAAACTATCAGTATATACTCAGACTTAGCACCTCATGAAATACTATAACGTCTAAATAAATAATAAATTTTTATTTACACTCTTTTTCAGTTTCTCTAAATACTACTCCAGGTACAATACATATTAGTTTTTGTCTTTTTTTTATCTAGGAAACAAAAAAATGACAATAATTAATAAAAAATTTTAAAGCCAAAGATATAGGAAATTGCTGCCTCCTGATGCATTTTCATACATTTCAACACCTTCACTTGCAGTGGATCATAGATGCGCAAAAAAACGTCGTGTCAAAATTGTCAATGCATCACGTAATATGTACTAATTTGATTAACATTAATAATTTTAGATAAATTTTGCTTTCAATTTCCATTTTCAATTCCATGCTAAAAAGAAGAATTCAATTCTTCTCTATTTTCGACTCCATTCTAGAAAAATTATAATATTTTCACAAAAAAAAGGAAAAATTAACCCCTTTTACCTTCTCGTGGTTGTGCAGGCCAACAATAACATACAGTGAATCCAGAAGCCACCCCAAACACTATTTTTTCAGAAGATTCAGAAAATCCCAAACATACTTCTAACATATTTTTAGAAAAACTTTTTTTCATTATTAAGCAGCTTCCGTTACAGGAAGATGCAAAAATCATTTTTATTATACGAACAATTGATTAGACCACGATATAATTATAGTATTAATCCGAAACAATTACGATGCTATTTTCCCTTCGATACCACAATCAATTGTATAATCAATATTTGAGTGATAATCAATCGACCATTAATCTCCAGACCGCCAAGTTCTGCTTCTCCACAACACTATCAATATAACTTTTTCTCGTCGAATCACCGCCTCCGCTTCGTAATAATTCTGCATGCGCAATCGGGCCTTTCCGCTTTACGCGGACCCGAATCAATCTTACCATCGAGCGGCCAGAAATTTTTATGCTTTCCTCCTTTTACGTTCGTGGGATTCCATTAAAACGCCCCGAAATTCCTAATCGTTCGGAGCTCTAACGCCGCGAGAAAATGGAGAAGGCGAAAGCGAGAATGAGGAAGAGAGAGAAAGAGAGAGAGAGAGAGAGAGAGAGAGAGAGAGAGAAGCTGAGGGTGGCGAAGGGTGGTGAAGGGAGCGGGTGAGGCGGACTCTAATGTTACCGCATTCAGGAACAGCGCGATTTCTCACCCTTATCTTATCTGCGAGCGAGCCCCTTGCGGTGCGCCACCCCCGGTAATCCTCCCACACGAGGAAAGAGCCTCGCGAGCCTCCGCCGCTGCTGTTTCCCCTCTTTTCCGCCCTTTTTTTTGCGAACTTAAATTTGCTCGCGGGACTTTTAATTCTCCGAGCTCCGATCGATGCTCCCGGCGGCTGGGGAGAGCAAAAAGGGCATCGAACCAAACAGATGGCACAGATGGGGTGTGCAACGAACATTTTTCGCGAGGACAGCTCGCCTGTCGATTGGAAGCTCATCGCACGTGTAAAAGTTACTTGAAAATTACTCGTGCTTTTGGATGAAAGAAGTGCTTCTATTTATTTATTTTATTTGTTTAACTAGATTTAGAAATAATCAGTTTAAAGAGATGAACTGAATGCTAACATTTGGATGAAACTTTGGGCATTGTTTTATAGTACCGAATGATGAAACAAATCACTTTTAGTTTGATATCATAGGCCTTTCTTTAAAAGACAAAATTAAAAACATTTGCATTGCTCATATTTGTGGTAATTTTGAAAAAGGGCACTAAATCACATCTGTGCAAGAAGACTTAATTGTGTCCTTTTCCAAAATCACCACAGATATATGCAATGTTAATAGATCATGCAGTATCTGCGAGACGAAGGCCTATATTATTTGGATCCAGGAAACTATTTCCAAAGTTTCATCCAAATCCATGATCCGGAGGGTGGACACTCTCCTAGTAAGACTAAAATTTAATAACTAATAATGAAGTTTATAGCTGTAGTGTGTAAATATAGTATTATAAAACACGAATTTTGTAATTCTGAAGATTAAATTAAGATTATACTTAATCCGATTTTTAATTTTCCTTTTAATATATTTTTTAATAAACAAAAAATTTTTCTTCGAAATAATATTTACATTCGTAAATTAAATATTTAATTATGCATTGAATATTAAAACATGAGTGAAAAACTAATTTTCTTTTAAATCTTTCAAATCATAAACCTGAGTATTCTTATAGAAAATTAAACGTTTAAAAGAAATAGCCTATTTAGCACACAATTGTTTCACTCACTTAAAAAATTCTAACGAAAGGTCACAAAACATAGGTCAGACTTACCCAACGAAAAGAAAATCCAGCCTAGCGAGTATTAAAAAGAGATCGTCGTCTCGCGGGTGGTTGGAAACGGCAAAGACCGCGGAAATCATCGAGCTGTGAAATAAAGGAAGGAAAAAAACCTCCCAGGCCGAGCAAGTCAGACCCTTGAAATCGATCAGCGGATAAATGGACGAGCGCAAGTCTATCGGCCAGCAGACACTCGAAACTCATTTCCGGGCGACCGATGCGCTCGCGGCTCGCTGCAAGTGTTATTAATCCGGAAGCTCGCGCGACGAGAGGTGCGGAGGCTTGTCAAGTACGTCTGCGAGTATAAAACTCGATGGAGAGGGGACGACACTTCACCGGCGCTGTATATCTGGAGGCTAGTAATTCGACGAGCTTTTATGAGATGAGTGATAAAACCAGCCGTTAAAAATGGGATAACCGGCGGATATTGAAATACAGCGTGCCGCTTCGTTTATTCCAGTTTATGAAGCGATGCAGTCTGCCGATGAGGGAATAAGCTCGAACTCCTTCCGAGACTGTCGGCGCAATTTTTTAATACTTATTCTTGATCAATAAGTAAATAACTGCGCGCGGCGTGGATTTAAGATTGATCTGCACTCACAAGAAAACGGTGCATACGTTTTTTACATTCTATATTATGAGTTTATGTATATTATGATTAGGTTAGCTTCTCACTGAAATTCTAAAAAATTATTTATGTGTGCTATTATTTTGAATAATGTTTTATATAATTATTTTATCTTAGTAAAATAATACAAATCAATCTGTCGAAATTAATTGAAAAATTCAGAAAATTTTGTTTAATTAATTTTCATGAGCAGAAGAACTAACTATATCGGTAAAAGCTCATAATTAAAAGATCCAATTAAAAAATGGAACATGGCAGCATCAAGGTGATCTTAACTAATATGACGATTTGGACAAAGCATCTGTGATGTCTTAAATCATCGCGATATTTTAAAAGAATTGATTAAATTCGTACTTATTCTGGATTACTTGCATTTATTTATCGAGCGTCTAGACTTTAAAAAGTGAATACGTAGAAGAAAAGAAAAGAGTATAAAAAGCAAACAAACGACGGAGGAGCATCGACAGTGAAGATACGTCGCTTTTTTCTCCGTCTCCTGTGCAAGCACTAAGGCCTCAATATCAGATAGCGATGAAATTGCAGCTCCGCGGAAAGGAGGTGCGCCCCGTGACTGGGAGAATAAATCGGTCGGGATGTATTTACGGAAAAATGAAAGCGTCGCGTAAACGCGTAAATTCAGTCCGCTCCCCGCTGGTCGTATATACACCCTAGATCGGTTAAATTTACCCTTCCGTCGCCTTTTTTTCACAGATGAAGGATAAAGCTTAAATTTATTTATTTATTTTTTTCCTTTTTGCCACGCGGGACGGGAGTCGGGCAAGAAATTATGACGTAGTATTTATTCGATGATGGAAAGGAAAAAAATTTTCTGAAAGCGCAGAGCGGCCATTATTTCATCAACGCGCTTTAGCTTTTAATCCGTTGTTGTTTGCGTCGTCAGTTTTTGACAAATTTCGCCGCTGAATGCTTTAAAAAGCCATTTGCAAATTTTTGACAAATGGATATTTTTAAAAAGGTAAAAAAACACAACGCATTTACCGCTGTAAAATGTCTATTATGTCGAGCTTTGCATCGATGAATTACGAATTGACCGGAACCGTTTTAATTTAGATTTTTTTTATTTTTAAAAAATACTTATTCGTATAATTTAGTCTAATATACTCAACCTAATGAATTTGATGAAAATACATATGGAAAAGGGGAATAATTCTAAAAAGAAAAAAAAACATTCAACTTTTAAAATCAAAAAGAAAATCTTTTCTGCGTGGAAAATTTTTGCTATTTTTAATTCAATACAATTTCCTAATAGTATTTAAACAAGAAAGTAGGAACCAATTTTTTTACAATTTCACGTGGATGGTTGCTCAAAAAGAAGAAAAAAAGTTTTATTAAAAAACTGTACAATGCTACCGAAAAAGAAATAAATCTAAAAGTAAAATCACGTATCGAATTGAAAAAAACTTACGAAACTGAATTCTCTGAACTCGTTGTAAAACACGAGAAAGTATCAAGCGTTTCCATGGCGAAACTTTTTCCGCGGCGCGCAGTTCAACTGCTCTTGGAAAAAAGCGTCTTTGTAACGAAGTTGAGTGCACGAGGTTGGTGTGGCGAAAAAGGCTCCGCAGGCGGGAAACCGCGTCTACGGAGTTTCCCTCGCGAATCCGTTTAACGCGCTCGTACAGCCACTCAGAAGGGACCATTTGAAGTAGCGGCGAATTCGATTGAATCTAATCACTCGAGCCGACTGTTATCTACCAGATTAGTGCTCCGCAACGCGTGAGCATATTCATTTTATTCGATATATGATAAAATAATGTCGTATTTATATGTTTGCAAATGCGTTTATGAGTAGATCCCACAGTATTGATATATCTCCTCTGAGATGATCAAACGATGATGTTGAAGAGATTGAATTATTCAACTGCATAGGAAACCGAAGAATGCCTATCACTTATTCTTTTCTGCCGCATCACGCGATTCTCCCTTCTTTACGTCTCTTATCGATGAAACTGAAAAAGACTAGAGACCATGGATTTATTTTTAATGGAAATCCGAATAGCACTTGAATGAAGGGCTATGATGTAGTATAAGGATCAATAAAATAAAGACATTTAAATTAAATGTTTAAATTTTTTTCCTTCTATTTTTGTTTCAGAGACTAACTTCAAAATCGGCGTTTGAGAAGATGACTTCTTGAAGTTTGCGGACGAATATTTCGAGAGGTATGGAGTAGCTTTTTTATTAATAAGAAATTAATAATTTACAATCTTTTACTACTAATTTAAGCACTTCTCACTGAAAACATAGGCAAATATTTTTTTTTAACGAAACATTTTCGTGTAAGTTTAAGAAACTTATTTAATAATAAAGAAGATTATATTTCTTTTCTGTTTATAATTTAGAGAATCAAAAAAATTCAGTAGTACAAGTCCTGTCATGTAAGGTACTGTCGTGTTTTACAAAATTCATAAATCCAAACATAATTCATAACGAGAGGTCTTATTTATTTAAAAGAATTAGATATATATACAAGGAAAGTGATTTTCCTGAATTGCTTCATTCATTAATTCCCAGTTATAAATTAGTACAAATCTTGAAATGTTAGACGCTTTCTTTTTTCAGAATCCTTAGGTTTATGGGTATAATGAATAATAAGAGTTCTCGTTGTTATAATTTAAAAGTCCTGTGATGGTCATGCGATTAATTTTGTTTTAAAATACTTAGATTGATCTAACAGGAATGTTGTTAAGATTTCTAATTATTCTAAGTACAAGACAAGCGGTCTTACTGAATTTATCCACCCGTTGACCCATTTCTCTTCTCCCGCTATAAATTAGTAGTACAAATACTGTAATGTCAGACGCGCTCTCGTTTCTTACAAAATCCTTGGTTTAAACATAATGAATTTTAAGAATTTTAAGAGATTTAATTAAATCGATTTAAGAATTCTAAATGTTACAATTTATTTAAAAATATATATGTGTATGTGTCTACTTTACTTGTAAACGCATGCTAGAAATTTGAATAAAATATCTTTTTCTGATTTCTGACTGACTACCCTTGCCTATCTATGTCTCTGAATATATTTGTCTTTCAGTTTCTCCAGTTTTTGATTCTGGCTGCATATTCCCTTTCTTTTCTATCTATTTCTTTTTCTGTATTTTGCATTCTGGTTCTTACATGTTTTCCCTACCTCATTCCCCGTATTTGATTATCTATCCCTGTCGCAGACTCTCAATCTCTGCCGTTGAATATTTGTCTCTGTCTTGGTCTACGTATCTTTGTCTCTGATAACTCCCATGTTTCTTACTCTCTGTTTCCTTGAACATGCTTCTGTTACTCACTCCCTGTTCCTACTTCTTAACCTATGTTTCTCTCAACAATTAAAATAGTAAAAATATTATTCAGGCGAGTGTCGCAGCTTCGTTACAAAAACAGCGTACAGTTGAATATGACAATTAAAAACTATGCAAAACTTGAGTATATAAAGTTAATACTATGTTCAAGTGCAGCTACTTTTGAACAATAAAGAATTTTCAGTATGTAATTTTCAGTATTTCGAATTATTTGTCGTTTGCAATACTTTCATTTACTTTTGTAGCGTACTCTTTGGATTTTACAGAATCCGAGTAATCATCAAATAAAATGCAATATTTTAAAGAAAAAAAAGAAAAACTTCACCAATAAATTTCTTAAAAAATTTTGGGAATTAGACCCTAATATTTCAGTTATTCAGGTTTCAGGTTTCTTCATATTTTCAACAAAAAAAAATACTCAAAAGTCGGGTACACACTGTTGTAAGTCACGAAAAACCAAATTAGCGTTTGATCTTAAAATTCATTTGTTTTGCAAACTTTGTACCAGCATATTTTCAAATACATCGCGTAGGTGTGGAAAAAGAGGAAGGGAAAGGGGGACGGTCCAAAGTATATACAATTTATCAAACTGCTACGACAGCACAATGAACCGAGTATTTTCTCAACGGATTCTCTCCCACGGAATTCAGGTCGTTTGCTCTCTCGTTTTTCCGTCGCCGCCGTCGACTAGGTACCGCTCGCGTTTCTCGAAAAGAGGAGAAAAGGGGTAAGTGCAGCCGACAGTGGATTTGAAAATCAGTATCGGACCGACGCTTGGCTAAGAAAATGGCTCGTACCTTCCATCGTGCCATTCGCGTCTGTATGGAATGTACTGGGAAAAGTCGGATTTCTTTAAAAAAAAAATGTTTTATGCACTTTATTCAGGAAGATTTTACTTTGTAACTGCGGACTAAAATGTTACTTTTTCTTTACAATCTACTTCGTAAAGTAAGTCAGTGACTTTGATATTTATTTATACAATAGTTTTTATAATTTTATTACTTGAAGAGAAAAGATTAATTAATGTTACTTGCTTAGACTCATAATTTTATATCATTACATATTTGTGATTGTTTATGAAAAAATAGGAATAGAAGCTTATTATTTTATTATTACTATTTGCTGGAATTAATGAGAATATTTTTTGTAGCATCAAATTAAGAAGAGTAGGTAAATTCTTTATTATTCTTAATCACATCCTCATAATGCTGATAGAATATTCGTCGAATTAAGTGGCTAATAAATCATAAAAAATGATAGTGGTTGATGAAAAATTCAACTGGTAACGTTCCAACGTGGTCTAACATATTATCGATAATTTACGCTATTACCTTTTGATTCTCACGCGTACCATATCGATTTCTCCTACGTCACTATACCGTTTCCCTCTGTGAGAAGCTCGTGGTTGACTACGAATCGGATTCCATAGCAACGTAGCCAGTTACTGATGCTAATCAGATTCTCTCAAAGCAATCCCTAATGGAATATTATTTTCTACCAAATTCCTTTGTCGATTGATTTTGTATATTTATTTATTATATTTTAAGCAGAAAATATGTTTGATTGTAAAATATTAAAAATAAAATGCTATTTAATGTAATAGTAGTACATTGTTATAAAGGGCGAACTGTGTCTTTTTAATTTAAGTATAGAATTTAAAAGGTATATTTAGCAAAGGCTGAGCACCATATTTTTTGTGATCTCTTTTCGAAAATGATTTTAACCAAAGAGTAGTCTTTTAGTACTTTTTCATACAAATGTACTTTAATAAAAATACTTTACATTTTAAAAAATGGAATATCTAGTATCCAAAAATTATAAACAAGTAACTTTGTTGCAAAAGTTTTAATCCGCTTTATCCGACGAGAATGACGAGTTAAATTTTATTTATGTATTTATTTTTAATAATTGACTCGTATTTATCTCCATATATTTAATAAACTTTAGTACTTGAAAAGGATAACGAACAAGTTATCGAAACGTTGCACATCTATATTAATTTACAACACGTTGTACTATTTACATCCTTACAAATTTTTCCAAAAATATAAACAAGTAACCCCAAAAATCTATAAAACTTTGCTTATCCCTTTCAAAATTAGTAGCCTTACAAAATAAAAGAATAAAAAAAATGATATTTCAGCAGAGAGCAGCAAGCATCCAGCAATTATAAAATCAAATTAGCACAATGGCGTTTCGCGAGGGCGAAGAATCGAGAATTCGAAGGCGGATAAAATTAGCCGTGGAAAGCCGCCAGTACTAAAGTCGGCGCACGTGCGTGTATGTGCGCAAGAGGCTGTACGTGCCTCAGCTTTCCAGGACGTCTGCAGCGAGGGCTATACGTACACTGAATGCTCGTTTCCGCTTGTTTACCTTGCCTTGCTTCATTTACTTCCTCCGTGACTCATTTTCTCGGGGCTGCCGATTCGCCCTGGCTGTCGCGATTTCTCCGACACGACGACGAATTGCCAGTCCTTTCTTAAGCGAAAGATCGAAGGGATTCTTCCTATTTACATAGTCGCTTGAATTTCCACTGCTGCATCTTTCTTTTTTCTCGTTCTTTTTTTTCATCCTTTCTTTTTTGTCGTCTTTCTTTTTATCTCGTTTAAGGTTTATTTTCCAAGTAGAGCTGGTGCAAACGAAAAGTGACGACTTCATTTTTTGTGTTCCGGTTGTTAGCCGAGAGGGGTAACTTGGAAATTTATGAACTGGAATTTCGCGGGAAAGTGAAAAAATTGCGCTGCCGCGGTTCGCCCGTAGAGTGGTCGGAAAAGTCATTTCGCGGAAAATTACTTTTTTCGAAAGTAATTTTGGGCTTATCATGCGGCCAACGGGAAAGTAAAATGTTAATATAAACGAAAGTATCAGGGTGAAAGATTATTTTTATTGCAACAGTAAGTTAAAACTGGAAACGTTGAGGATTATTTTTGTTTAAATCGTTGAGAGATGGCGTCTGGTAGAGTAAATCTGTCTGTCTGTCAGAGTAATCTAAATTTAATCTAATATTAAAAACGTTTATGTCAAAATCGGACTTTAATTTTATATTTTTCATACATATATTTTGCTTTGATAAAATAGTAACACTTAACCTGATGTTAAAATTAAATTTATTTTATTAGGAAACAAAAAAAATTGTAAAGTAGTTAATATACGCGACTAAGTTAGCAGAAACTTAAAAAAAGGAAAATAAATAGCTTAGAGACAATTGGGACAGTAGCAAAGAGGAAATGTTTACGTGTGCACAGCGGAAGAGATTAAGTTCATTGGGAATAATTTCATTTGTGCAAGAAATTAGTGTGAGCATCTGAGTTTATTACGGTTCCGTGAGCATAAGCGAAATAGACCATTATTCATAGAATTAAATATTTAATAATCAAAATTGCTCATGAAATACACATTAAGAATATCACACGAATTTTTTTTTATATTGCTTCCATTTATCAATTACATTCTGACATTTTTATTTGTTTTCGTTTGGTAATTCTTGACTTTTATGCTTTATTGGATTATTATTGATTTCATTACTATTATTATTATTATAATTACTGCTATTAAACCATCTGTATCTTTTCTAATTTTTCAATAATTAAGCACGCAACAAAAAAGAAAACAAAGTCGTTGAATGACGCAAAAATTAAAATAAAATGTCTAAGTTCTATGCAAAAGCGAGGCATAACAGGCTTAAAATAGGTTATATTCTTTAAAAAGGAAGAAAAGTACGTCGTTGTTCGATTAAAAAAAAAAAATAATTCCTATTGGAAAGGGAACATTTTTTTGCTAACTTTTCCAAAATATGATTTTTATATGGTTATGCAGTAAAAACGAAAAATGTTTTATTCTTTCAAAATATTTTTTTCTTTTTTTCTTTTTTTTTTGTATTGTATATTATAACAAATATTTCTCATAACAAGTGAAAACTATTTTAGTATACGTGGCCCGCACTGTACCGCACTTTTTCCTACATTTTCCCTGCATTAAAAATAGTTTAGCAATCGTAAAATTTTTTAAACAATAAATATAATTGGATTATTTAAAATTGGATAAAACACAAAGTAAAATCTCAAAATTGCATCGTTTTATTCTGACTGACGGCTTCTCACGTAGGACCGATTAAAACTTCCGTGCACGAATTATACAACAGAAGTTAGTTGCTATTTTTACTGTAAATAGGTTTTAACTAGAAATGATCGACAGATTTCACTCGATTCGTTACGTATTTCATGTATCACTGTGCATGTCTAATAAAGTTAATTTTACTCCGTAATCTCTACACCATACTAAAGCACGGAGGGTATTACTACATGCAACTTTTTTATTTTCATCGCGAATCACAACAAAGCTACGCAAACATTAGAAAAAAAATAAATACATAAATAAATAAATAAAAAAATAAACTCCCTCGGTATTTCATAATGGCATAGTGCTCGATGCAGGCGATGTGCGCAGCAGCCTCTTTACCAGCTCGTATAGCTGCACTCGCCTGGCGCTTTTCTAGCGCATCGAGTGCCGGACCAGAGAACGGGGTTACAGTAACACGGCGAAAAGACAAAGGGCGCGGAAAGCCTGAGGCCGGCTTTTTCAATTAAACCGCCCGGGCGATCGGGGAGAAGTGGGTCGACGCCCGCCGGTGCATAAGGCAACCCCCGGCGAGACACACACGTGACACTCCGGCGACAACGGCCAATGCACCGTGCCTGGGGGCTCGTGCCGCGTCGGCCGTCTTGAGAGATTCACTCGGAAGTGGGTCAGGTTGACCCGACGAAAGTAGCTTTTCTCGCGTTTAACGCCTTTTACACGAGGAGTCGACAGTGAGGCAAAATAGTGACGTCGTGATTTCGGATCTCGGTGATTGCATAATTAATTATTCATGGGATTAAGGATGATTTCTAAATGCTAAAATTGTATATACTTGTGATTACAACTGATTACAATTTTTTTTCACCGGTACGGTCCCTTATAAAAATTAAAAAAAAAAAAATTTTACTGAAAAAACTATTCACAAAACTATTACTTAAACTAGTGATGAGCCTCTAAATATGTCTTAGAATTCGTCCACTTATTGGGAAGAGTAAATGACTTATAATATTGAAGACATGATAAGTCACACTATAAAAGTGAATATTCACTCACTCTTTTACACTGGATTTTACTCTATAATATTGTAGATAGGAAGTACTGACGAGTTGCATCTTTCGAATAGTAAATTTGAAAATACTGATCAACTGCAGATAAAGTACTTAGGAACACTTAAATAAATATTACTTAACTTAGTAGTTAAGCTTGACTACTAGAATAAAATAGTTCATCAGTAGTTTCTAGCAGTGGCAATAGTTTAGGCCCCTTTTGAAAAATCACACGTGAGAAAAAAAATTCGAATGAAGTTTAAAATAAACATACATTCTTCATTCCAGTCTACATAACTAATATCAATGATGTTGTCCTCTACTATTAATTACACGAGATATCAGTATCAGTATTTGATCAGTATTTCAAAACTTCCCTGTGCAAATTATTTTAAACGTGTGCACATTTAGTTTTAAGTAGCACCACGGTCAATGCCATAATCTCGCGTTCTTGAATCTGCGCTCAGCAAACAAGTATTGCAATATTTTTCTAGAATCACAATAAATTCTGCAATAAAATTCCTTTCTGTGTGCGCTTTCGCGGCGTAACGCGCAAATCAGCTGCCGTACGTCACAGTCCGTAAAAACATTATTTCAAACCAGTCCGCCGGAATTAACGGTTGAATTAATGTCGCCCGTAAACACGTCAAAGTGAATAATTCGCGGCAGCGCATACTTGCGACATTTCAATAACGCCGTAACGTTCCCTCATTACACCTGCGGATTAACATAGTTTAAAAAGCCATTACGACGGCCTCGTAAAGAAGTTCCTCCCCACCGCGCCATCTTTAACGACTGTCACTTTTTAACGCGCGCCGCGCAGTCTCTTCGAAATAAGGGAGCGGCCGTAAAAAAAGAAAAAAAAAGAACGCTGCAGGGACGTAGGAAGCACCCGCGAAATTAATAAGTCCGCCCTTTTGCCGCTCGTAAACAGCGGGAAATATTCAATTTGCGCGACACGCGATACGCGGCTGCGTCGCCTCGTGTTCCTTATTCCGTTTTCTTTTTTTACATTTTTTTTTTCGCGTCGCCGGGGTAATTACGCGCCGGACTCTCGTCTCTCGGAATTGCGACTTTTTCCTTTGCGTCCCCTTTCTTTTCCTTTGCCGCGCTCGCTGCTCGCGAGCCGAGCGTATATTTCTCGGCCGGGCACAAAAACGCGCCGCGCAGTTCAGGAACACGCGGGAGTCTTTTGCTGGAGGGAGTAAAAAACAAAAAAAAAAAACTAAAATAAACAAAAAAAAAAAAGCGACGCAAGTGCAAATACCAACGGACAAACGAAGGTTGTGTGTACACGAGGATACGTTACGTCTCGTTGCAGTAGTAGCGACTCGGTGTGTCATTACGGCGAAATTTGATAGAGCCATGAAAAAAGGAGTTGTTCTTTTTTGAAAGAGGATATACAACTTGAGCGCTAAATTTGTAAGAGCACATAAATTGCGGTTTAGTTTTTTTTGTTTTTGTTTTGTCGGGGAATCGCGGTAAGACTTGCGCGGCCCTCGTATTTTTATATATTACGATTCGCGCGAGAAGTTAAATTTTCCCAGGCAAACATTTGCTTTCCAAACGTTTTTGCCGGTAGCCCATTTATCTTGCTTATTTAGCATTGTGAAATTTGCCTCGTCCGCCTTGTTTAAATATTTCCGATGAACAACAACGTTTCCCGCTAAATTTTCTCGTATTATTTTACACGAGTGGGAAAATTAGTGCGCAGAGTCTCTCCCTGCCGAAAAACAAACGTTCACTGCGCCCGAAGCCGCGCTCAAGTTTCTCGAGTACACTCCTTGGAAAAAGCAAGAAGTCGACAGCAAACTGAAATCACGTATATCAACAGTGAAAAAAATTACGAAATTTTTGTCGAAAGTCTGCATTTACTACAAAGACATTACATAGGACGGACTAACTAAACAAAAGAATTACCAGATTTGTAGTAAAAATTGCAGTATATGAATTTTTTGAACTAATCAAAGTCATCGGTTTACTTCAATTTTTCAGTTTATCCAAATTTTTTAAACTACCTGAGTTTCCGAATTATCCCTTTGTTCGATAAATAACTTCTATAAGTATTCGAGATTTTTAATAACTTCATTTAATTTTCCAGCTCAATTTGAAATTTTGAAGTCCCTCGATTTCTGCATTCATGAAAATTTATTTCAGAATTTAACAATTTAAATGTTCTGAAGCAAAAGAGACAAACGTTGATAAAATTTTTTTCATCAAAAATATTTTCCAGCCTTTTTTTATTATTCAACAGTCCTCTATATTCGGAATCGAACCGATAACGCGATTCATTTCAATAGAAAAGAAGATTTTTTTTTTCAAACAGAAGTATATAATAGTTCGCCGATCATTAATTCCTCTTTTTTTCTTTTTTTTAATTTAGACAAACCCTTCGAAGAGCCGGACGATAACAAAGGCGAGCTCCCTCGGTGGGTTAATAAAAGACGGAGATAATTGGCGCGGTAGCCGTGAAGAAACGTGTGCGCAAAGTTGGGCCGGCGTCGCGGCAATTAATTATGCAAGCTCGCGCGCTACAAATTTTACGACTTACAAGCCGGATAATTGGAGTAGACTGCCGCTTTGGCTTTCTGCCGCATACGGGGATGCTGCATTCACCTTATTACACGGCTTCCCGAGTTTGTCTTTTTTTTTAGTTTTCTTTTTTTATTTTTTTAAAGAGAAAGGAGGGTGTGGAGGTTCTGGGGTTTTTAGCGTACCGCACGACGGTGCCGAGCACGTTCGCGATGGCGAGGGGAAATTTACTATGAAGCGTTGAGTTTCCTAAATGAGCATGAGTTTCTAAGTTACAGAGGATGAGCTTTTTCGGTTATACTTTTAATTTTTAATGTATTAGCATTTTTTTCATTGTGCTGACGGTTTATGGTCGTTGGGCGAATTCAGGCGAGAATTCTTAATTGTTCATGTATCTTAATAAATTCTTTTTTATTTTATGTAAATTCCGAAAGTTTAAAAACTAACATTAGATTATTTCTGAAAGATTTAATGTCACTTTTAAATTTTGCTTTGGCAAAGTATTGAATATTAGAAAAGTTGTTTTTTGTATCAAATTAATATATTTTATAAGGATTATTACAGACACTTTGGGTGCACCATCATTATTTCAATTTTGTAAATTTTGGTAAAAGGGCAATTGGGTAGAAAAATGAATGTATACAATGATTATAAAAATATTTTGTGATTGTGACGTTACTATATCTTTATCATGATATCACACTACAAGTTAATCGTGTGATATCTTTATAAATATTATAAATAAACTTTGAATTGAAAAAAGAAAAAACTCGTGTCCATTATTTTTTATAAGACATTGTTAATAAAATGTTAACAAAATCTAAAAAGGAAATTGTTACAACGAGTTCCCCTGTGATTTTTAAATAAATTAAGAAATAGATTATGAAATTAATTGAATTAATGTTAAAAATTGAATGTCATGTAGTAGAATCACATTTAATTGAATTATCAAATAAAATAAAATTAAAAATGTAAACTAGCAAATGAGGATATGCGAGTGATTAAAAACAAAAAATGAAATTTACTTGACATTGATTCAATAAATATTTTATGATGTTTTATCATACAATCCTTTCACATCCTATTCAATGGTTTTAATTTCATTACCCACTTTTAAAATATTGATAATAAGTTACGCTCACATTTTGCTCGACGGCGAGATAAATTCGTCACAATTTGGCGACAAAATTAATCAAAGTAAAAAAGTATAAAGTCTTGAGCGGAAAGTTATCTAAAATTAATCAGGAACAATGTGCGCCTTCTCACTTGCTCCTCTCTCTCTCTCTCTCTCTCTCTCTCTCTCACACACACACACAGCTCTCTCTTTCTCTGATAATCCCAAAAAGGAGTTTTACAACTGAAATAGCGGCGAAAATGTCGCAACAACAAAGAGCTGGGGTACTCAAAAAGAGGCTTAATTCCTTTTGCCGAGGTCCGGACCGAGCAAAGAGGATAGATCCCCTCGCGGGTCGAGGGGTGGAAAGGATAGGGGGGTATAGGAAGACCAAAGGCGAAGTGATTCGATAAACTCCGAGGGCCAGGTCGACCGATAGAGGCGAGAGAATACCCCCACCCCTCCACCTTCCCTCCTCGTAATACCGGCTCGGTCTGTCTCTACTGGCCGATGACTATCTCTCGATGCGACACGAAAAACGGAGCGCTGTATTCTTTTATTCATCAAAGCTGGAGCCACGCGAGTGTGTTCCAATCGTTCCGTTCGTTCCTTCGGCGTTGACGATAAAGCTGACGCCTAGAAAATCCTCTTCACTTTGCCAAAACTGTTACTACCTTTTTTTTCTGGCTTCCAGAGTATCTCCCGGCTCCCTCAATCGTTTACTCGGTTTTAATTTTTTCCCCGTCGTCTCTTGGTTCTCGACGATACAGCATTTCGCGGCGAGGAGTGCGAAGTAATTTTTTTCATTCATTCAATTATAATAATCGGATGAAAACCTAGTTGCGGAAAGTGGGTCATAAAAAAAAAATCTCTCGAAAGACAGTTCGTCGTCGCTTTTTCTTTTAATTCGAGTCGAGTCATCTCGTGAAAAAGCCGAAAAAATTAAAACATTAAGAGATACTTGCGGATCCATTTTGAAAATTGGAAACTGAATTTAATTATCGGAAAAGCCATATATATATTAATGCTTATAAGCATTAAATTCAAACTGTTACCTTTTTTTGTCCTTCAATGGTCGATATAAAAAAAGTTTTCATTACTAAAAATGATTTTCCATACATGCATACATAAACATAGATTTATATATG